>VDFB02382937.1:0-47132 GCA_007258455.2 Sequoia sempervirens
TTATATTGTACTCATTCATTGAGTGTTGAGAGCAAGGTTGATGTGAAGATTGTGTGGCCCATGATCAGTCACTATTTCTCTTGGGACTCCATATCTTGTGAGAATCTCCTCATAAAGAAAATTTGCAACCTTGTTATCTCTTGCATGCTTCATGGCCTTAACTTCTACCCATTTTGTTACATAATCAGTGCATACCAATTAATAGGACTTACCATTTGATGGAGGGTCGATTAGTACCACAAAATACAATCCCCACTTTTCAAAGGGAGTGATTACTACCCTAGGGAAAAGTGGCATTTCATCAGATCTGGTTGGTCTGCCCATTCTTTTACATCTATCACATTTTCTGGTATACCTTCCTGCATCCTTGTGGATTGTTGGCTAGTAATACCCTGTGTTCAAAATCTTCATTGCTATCCTTTTGGCTGCAAAGTGTCCTCCACATGGCTCATTATGACATGCATGCAAAATTTCATATGTATCATCTTCTCTCACACATCTCCTCATGACATGGTTAGGTGCAGTATAAAACAAACATCCAACAATCCAATAGAAAAGAACATATTTTTCAATGAGTTCCCTTTTCTATTTTGGGGAGAAGTGAGAAGGAACTCTACATGTAACCAAGTAATTGGCTATGTCAGCATATTGGGTTATTTGTACACCAAGAGATAATAGATGCTCATCAGGAAAATAGTCATCTATGGGCTGATTGTCTTCTGATGTAGTTAGCCTTGAAAGAAAATTTGCAACAACATTAGCCTTCCCTGGCTTATCCACAATGGTTATATCAAACTCTTGCATCAACAATAACCAATCTTTCCAATCTACCTGTGATCAAAGGTTTATTCATGAGATATCTAATGGTTGCATGATTAGTGTGTACAAAAATTTGGTAGCCCATTATGTAATATCTGAATTTTTTCAGTGCATAGATTACTGCCAGCATCTCTTTCTCTGTCATTGTATAATTGAATTCAACTCCTTGCAAATTTTTGTTGACAAAATAAATAACATTTTCAACAGTTCCCTCTTTTTTCCCTAAGACTTCTCCTATGGCATAATCTGATGCATCAGTGTGAATGTGGAAAGGAAGATCCCAATTGGGTCCCTTGAGTATAGGAGCATGAGTCAGAGTTTCCTTCAAGTTAGAAAATACCTTGTCACAAGCTTCAATCCACTGAAATTCAACATCTTTAGTGAGAAAGGTATACAATGGTACTGCTACCTTGCTGAGATCCTTGATGAATTGCCTATAATATCCTGCATGACCCAAGAAACTCCTAACATCCTTCTGTTTTTCAAGTGTAGGTAGGTTTTTGATTACCTCAATTTTTGTGGGATCTACTTGAATTCCCTTGTGGGAGATGTAGTGGCCAATAACTACACCCTCTTGCATCATCATGAAGCACTTTTCACTATTTAAGGACAAGTTTTGATCCTCACATATCTGTAGGAATCTCTTGAGATATCCCAATGATTGATCAAAATCAACACCATAAGTGGTGAAGTCATCCATATAAATCTCCATGCAATCATGAGAAAATGTCTAAAAATATGCTAATGACTACCCTCTGGAAAGTTGCAGGTGCATTGCACAAGCCAAATGGGAGTACCGAATAGGCATAGGTCCCCCATGGATAGGTAAATGTGGTCTTCTCCTAGTCTTCTGGTGCAATTTGGATCTGGTTGTAGCCGTTGAATCCATCTAGAAAAGAGAAGTATTGCTTTCCTGCAAGTGTGTCCAAAACTTGATCAATGAAGGGTAAAGGAAAGTGATTCTTCTTGGTGGCAGCATTAATTTCTCTATAATCAACACAAAATCACCATTTACCTCCTTTCTTGGGCACAATCACTAATGGAGACACCCACTAACTATCTAAAATGTGGAAGATAAATCCTGCATCTAGCAATTTCTGCAGTTCTCCTTTCACAATTTCTCTTAGTGCAGGGTTAATCCTTCTTTGTGGCTATCTTACTGGAGTGCAACCATCTCTAATATAAATTCTATGGGTACAAATTTTAGGATCCAGTCCCTTCATATCATGATAGTCCAATGCAAATTCATGTTGATGGGCCCTTAATAGGTTTTCCAATAACAGTTGTTTCTCTTCATTCAATTTACTATTAGCATTCATATATTTTCCCTCTAACACCTGGACTTGTGTACTTAATTCTATCATGGCTGCTTCATTAATACATGGTACCTTTAGTTCATATGACAACAATGTATGGAACATTCCTGTTGCTGTAGGAAGTCTATCTACAGGAAGAGTGGCTGTAGGAATAGTGGCTGCAGGAAGATTGTCTACGGGAAGAATGTCTGCAGAAAGAATGTTTACAGGAACAGTGGCTGCAAGAAGAACAAGAAGTGTCCTGACTGAAGTAGAAGATGATGCTTCCTCCACTTCATAATGGTTCTGAATGATGTTAGCCAACACTTCATCCTCATCTTGGAGCTGCATAAAAGAGCTTATGCCTAGCATCATAAGTTGCGCCACAAAATTAACTTCCTCGGCCTCTTCACCAACTTGTGGTTGTATAAAATCTTCTTCATCATGAGATGGCTAAGTAGGTGGATAAATAACAAAAATTTTAGTACTCCTTCCATCTAAAATGGTCATGTCACCTGACCGACATCTAATGTATGCATCTGCAGTTGCCAACCAAGGCCTTCTAAGAATGATGTGATACCCGCCTAGTGTAGCCTTAGGAGAAAGAATCATAAAATCTGCTGGGTATTCCTAGGAGTCTAGAACTACCACAAGATTCTCCACTACACCATCAAGCTTAACAGTAGAGCTATCAGCAAGCTACAGGTCAGTAGGAGTAGATCTCATACTTGCAATATTTAGTTGTTGCAGGATGTCTTTGGTCATTACATTGATTGCTGCCCCTAAATCAATCAAAGCATTCTTCACTTGAATATTTTTTATGATAACTGCTACCACATGATTGCCTAGGTCATTATACTTGGGAATAGTCACTTTTCCGAACATGATATCAACTAGTTGGCCCACCAAATGAACTGTAGTTGGGTCTCTCTTCTTCCTTCCTGGATTTTTAAGACAAGCTTCCTTGATAGCTTTTCCGTAGATTGGAACATCCTTTATGGCCTAAAATAGGGGTATCTGAACACATATATGCTTTAGCTGATCTAGGATTTCAAAAATGGTATCCTTTTTTTCTTTTTTCTTCTTGAAAATTTCCAATCTCTGAGGAAATGGTGGTTCTTGCTTAGTCTGATTTAGAGATTTGACATCTAACCTAAATAGCTATTCAATCGTCATGAAGCTACATTTAACTTGTCAACCCAAGGATGTGAACTTGAAATGGGTTAGCACAATATGTGCACTAGGGGCTCAAGTAGCCATTGCATTCTACAGCTAAGAAACACAATATTGAAAGTAAATTGCTTGAAAATAAATAAAGAAAATGTTGAACATCAACCAACAACTATGCTAAGCTAAAATGTAGAGCAAGAATGAAAATCTAAGCGACAAATAGGAAACTACTTTATCCACTTTGGCTTCAGGAATAGTCAGAAAATGAAATTCTAGTTGCTGCAGGAACAGTCGATGCTAGATTTCTAACTAAGCACTAAACAAAAAGTAATACTAAACTAATGCTAAACTAAAAAGATGGATTATTCACCAAGTGGGACCCCTTGGATAAGTATCCTCTAAACTAACATGAACTCAGATGCTCGAACTTAGAACTTTATTTCATTCATTGTAAATCATGCATACAAAGAGTAATGTATCTGTATTATTGAAATTGGAGAATGAGAGTACAATGTCAAATCATGCAACCTCCTAAAGAAGGAGCATCAAATCATTATTTATACTATAGCTAAAGAAGGAAGTCAACTCCATGACTGGGAGGACGCCATTTAGGGAAAACAGGGGAAAGTGGAGTGATGGTGGTTACGCCTGCATGGAATTTGGTCAGACATGCAAGTCAAGTGCAGATCCAACATAGTAGTAACACCCATGCATGCTTGATCATTAAGGTCCACTACAAGGCGGTTACGTTCAGTTGCATGAAGAATCTTTGTTGTCGGTTGCCTTTGACTTGGAGCAATTTCTCAGCTGGACGTTTATGGTGCATGCCCAGCTGGTGGTGTCTTCCTCAACTTGGTGTATTAAGTCTTCATGTAAAGGTTAGTATGCATAATAGTTGCACATCAATAATCACTCTAAGAAACATTCATTAATCACATGCAAAATAAATATAGATAACCCATATATTATGCCAAATATCATTAAAGCTTGTAGAGCTAGGATAATATCAAATGTCAATGGTTTGAGGGAAACATTATTCCAATACCAACACTTAAGCATTATAGTTCATGACATCTATGAGCAAATAGACTATAGATTCTACCCAAAACTAGACCAAAAACTAGGCTCATTACCTTGGATCAATCACCGTGTTCTCATCTTCAAGAATTTGATCCAACACTGGAAACAGGCTGACCGTTTTGACAAAATATGCTATCATGCACATGTAATGCCTCATGTGGACTTCTTTATCATCTCTGCAATTCACCCAAAAGTCCTCAACATTGTGTAGGTGGGCATACTCCTTTTTCCATATGGGTCCATCCGTGGCATGGCAGTGTGTAGCTCCATGTTGTATTCGTTTAACTCCTTCTCAGAGCATTCCACACACTGGGATGTGGGGATTGAGTACACACCCTAGCCAAATGTGAGGAGATAAGGAATCCCCAATGTATGCATGTTACTCAGAAGGGTATGTGCATGTTGAAGCTATGTGGAGAGCTCAAGTAGTACCAACCAGTCATTTGGGTACCTGGGTAGCTTATACTGTCTCTTCGAGAAGCCCTCAGTTTTGATGTATGTAAACTTGGGAAATTGAATGAATAGAAAACCAAATTGGAAGATGAAGGAATTAGCACTATGTGTTACTCTCCTCTTGAAGTCACCTCCAAGCAATCTGATAATATGCCCGATGAAGGCATTGTTGACTCTACAATAGTCTTTCTTGAAGTTTCTGAATTGGAGTTGAGGGTACCTGTCATGTACCTTCAATTCTCTCCTTGGAGTCTGGCTCGGGGCAAAAAATAGTCTTTTGTACTAAGCACAACCAACTAGCAGATAGACCAGATATGAAGTCATATAGAACTGCGAGGTTTTTTTCATAGCTACGAACTGCTCATGTAAGCATTTGATAATCATTCCTGCCCAATTTAATTGGGTCTTTCCCCTAATGATTTCTTCTATAAAATAAAGCATCCACTCTTGAAAAAATTCTACAATTTGGAAACCCATAACCCTACTCAGTAGGGTCACCAGACCATGGTAATCCTCATAGAAATCACTCCTAAAGAGCTCATGGGGTACTTTGTTTGCACTATCCCTCTTCTCCTTTAGCCAGTATTGATTAATCAGTTTCTTGCACTTGAGGGGGCTGACTTTCCATGTGATTTCAACATATTCCTTAGTTGTTTCCTCCATTTCATCAAAGATGGGTATATGGAAAGTCCTTCTAATGGATTTAGAGGACAAATCAACCAGTATGTTGCCATCTCTATCCACTATTATTTTAGTGCTCTCCTGATATGCCTCTCTATAGGCCATGACTAACTCAAGAGCTATGAGTGCAGGCAGGAAACCAACAGCCTTGGCCAACCCACTTCTTATCTTCTTGGCATTTTATGTAGTAGGGTTGATGATGACCCTTTGCTTGAATTCATCGATATCAATGTGTCCCAAGTTGTTATCTGAGATCTTTTCCTAGTCTGTTGTGACCCTTGACTTGAGTTCCTCTCCTTGAAACTTGTACTTCATTTGATCTTTGTCTTCTTTTCCCCTTAATTCTTTGGCTGGTTCCTTTCCCTTTTCTTTTTATGTGGATGCCTCCGAAGGTCCCGCAGCTAGTTCCATATATCCTACAAGTGAAGAAGCAATAAGCACATTTGAGTGTAAAACATGAGAAATGTTAGCGAAATCCTACAAAAATGACATTAGATTGAGTAATCCATCATTCAAGGATCCTAACATTTCTTTCAGATCACTGTTAGCCTTTCGTTTGAAGGAGTTATGGCAATGCAGGCCCAAGGGTGCAGACTTCCCTGGGTTGGTAGCCATTTTGGAAGCAGTTACAAATAGATGACCATTAGGGCATGACTACCCACACGGTCCCAGCTGCATCAGGATTTTGGTCATAATGTGGGGCCCATCAGTAGGTTATATCATTTTAGCCTGTGGGTCGAATCAATTTTGAGGCTTTGAAAATGTTAAGTCAACAATTTTGGTATGTGGGCTCAAGGCATGTTGATGCAGGGAGCTTCTTGGTTGTTTGGAGCTCTGCCATTTAAAATAACACTGACCAAGTGGCACCCCGCAATGTGGGACCCATGGTCTCAGAGGATAACACCCTTTTTCTTTTGAAGCTTTCATTGTTGAACCGGGTGCGAGTGAGGAGCTATTGAGGGACTTTAAGCGTCAGCTATTTTGAAACAATAGTCTGCCGAGGGTGGGCTCTACAGGGATCCATATCACAAGTTATATGTTCATCATTGAATGGATGGCTCCCATGAAGTCAGGTTCTGCATGGCGGGAAGATGGAGGTCATTGGAAATTTCAAGCAGTGAGAGTGGGAGAGAATTTTGCATGCGACCACTCGCATGGAGCGACCCACAAGGCACTTTATACTTAGTTTTTCATTTCAGGCTCAATGGTGCTGGAGAGTGTCGGGTCTGCTAGGTGGAGAGGTGGTTGACCAAGGCCGTTCGAAATGACAATCACCCAATGGAAACCCACAAATAAAAGTTTGCAATGGGGTACCCGCAAAAGAGTCAACACTTTTCCATCTTTTAACACAGGGGATCAGATGACAATGGTAGAGGTGGGGCCCAACCATCAGAATGATTTGATGTTTTTGCCATTTGGGAATGGTCATTTATGTGGCGGTAGGAGGATAGCGGTGAACCACATTTGATGGTTCGCAGGGTGATTTATGCACTTAAGTCTGGATCAACGAACATGGTTTACGTGGGACTCGTGAGGCGGGTGGCTAGGGAAAGTCTATTGTTTTGAAATGACATGATATGAGGGGTGATCTAGAGGCAAAAGCCCACCTTTTGCGAACCCAACAAGGATGGAAGATCCCATTTTTAACTCATGTTTTTTCATTTAAGTTTGAGTATGACAGTAGAGTGTGGATGTCCCTCCGCATGCGCGGACCCACGGAGGATGCTGGCCAATTTTAGAGTTTAGTGTTTTAGGAACACAACAATGGCGATGGGAGTTATGCGGGCTACAAGGGTATGGTTGCCCTGGTTCAAGAACGGTCATGGGAGGCAGGAGTTCCACAGGTCTTTAGTGAGCAGGTTTTCAAAGGTTCTTCAAATTCCAAGATATGGGTTTTGTTCGTTGTTAAATGTTCATTTATTTTTCAAAGTCTTTCCTCTTGAAATTTCACCAAATTGAAAAAAATGAGGGAAAACATAATATGGGGAGTGGTGGAGTTTCTACCTGATGGACCCATGAAAATTCAATGAATATTTTGATGCTAGCAGTACTTGAGTGGTGGCAAGACTTCGCGAACGCAAAGGCGGCGACAACAACAAGCTCTGACAAGTTTTCTGAAGGTATGTAGGTGAAACTGACATGTCGGAGATGTCTATTTATAGAATTTTCAACATTTAATACTTGCCATTAATGCTGGTATGACGACGACTGAGGTTGGTGGATGCTCATTTCAAAAACATGGTGGTGGGAACAACGGGGTCTGCAAAGTGGATGACACCCAAAAGTCAGTCGTCTGGCAAGTCATCAATGGAAACAGTGAAGCATATTGTAGATCCCGTGAGGTGGGAGGATGTCTCGAGTCAGCTGTTTAGAATAGCGGAGACAAGGTAGAATTCCACACAAGGTGGCCTGCAAGAGTGGACCCACATGACTTGGAGGACGATAGTTTGAAAGCTCAAAGGAAAACTGCCAAGGAAACTCCACAGAGGCCAAAGACTTAGGAATTTTGAAAGTGGTGAAACCTGGTCAACTTAAGATGGAAACTTTTGGACTCTTTGACCACTTAGGAATAAAAAATAGGGGGCATGCAAAATGAGGCAATGGCCAAAGTGACTTGAAAAAGTGAAAAGAGAGGGTCCCCATTCTGAATGGGGCGTGTGTGCTATATGCACAACAAATGGTGACTCTATTGGGGAATGCTCTTGAGCATTCTAAGGATAAATTCTCATTCAGAACCCAAAATCTCCAGTTTCGTAGACTAGGGATCAGTTTCCAAAAGTGAACTATGGGGACTCAAAGAAGAATGAGATCCTTAACTGAATCAAATCACATAAGCATCTCAGAAGTGTGTGCATATAGTGAATTCATTCCTTTTCTTTAGAGACTAGAGAAAATAACTGTTAATCAGATCAAGCAATCTATGGATCGTCTAACTTCAAAAGTAACTTGGACATTTCCCCACTACTAGTTAGGCGTTTATAGCCCCAATAGAGTTGTCACTATGACCCCATGAACATTGCTCTACTTCTAGCCAGACGTCCATAGCCCCGGTAGATTTGTCCACACACCCCCCACGGTTGTTTGATTTTAACACTTTTCTTTTCTTTTTTTTTCTTTCTTTCTTTTGGTACCTCTTTTAGCATCTTTTCTTTTGCTCAATTGTGTAAGCATTGAAGCTTACAGGGGGGTTTGGGAACCACAATGGTCGCTGAAGCAGACTTAAGATTTTCACTTGCTAGGTCATTATAATGACCACTACATAGCTTTGTGAAAACAATTAACATATGTCCTGTGCAGGATCTAAGACAAAACGTGGTAAGATTCAACTAAGGGTCATGTTCTAGGTCAAGTCAAAGTTCAAATAAGGAGACCATTCCATAGCAACAATCAGAGACCAATAGTTGGGAGTGAATATTTATCCAAAGAACACTAAAAGCAGGTAGCAAAGTGAACCATTTGTCGAATCGAGCATGACCACTGCATCAGAGACAAGGAACACTCTCAACAAAAATAAGATGGCCAAGAAACATGCAAAACAAAAGCGAAGCAAAACAACAAAACAACAAAGCGAGAGAACCTAAACTAGCCTATATACAAGTATTTACAGAGAGTTAGCTCAAACAAGCTCAAGTGAGGAAATAATGCTTAAGTTGCTGCCCGTTGATGGGAAATGGGACGTCTTCACCAGTTAAAGTCTTGAGGTGAAAATCGTTATCTCCTACGATTTCAGAGATTTGAAAGGGGCCAAGCCAGAGTTTGTCAAATTTTTCATGTCCCCCTTTCTTTTCATGGGCCTTGTCCCAACATAGGACCAGGTCAGTTATTCTAAAGGCCTTGACTTTGGATCGTCTATCAAACCATCTTTTGACCACGCCCTAATGCTTGGAAAATTTTTCAATGGCTCAGTCACACACTTCTTCTAAATGGAGCAATTCAGCTAAGCGGGCTTCTCATCGATCCCCTTCTTCGTAAAAGGCGTTGATGAATTGGAGGGATCTTGAGATGAATAGGGAACACATACTCTAAGCCATAAACGAGGTGGAACAGGGAATCACTTAGAGCAACCTTATGGCGCGTATGATCTGCCCAAAGGGAAAAGCAAAGTTGGGTGTGCCAGTCCTTGGGATTCCTATCGAGTAGCTTTTTAATCGTAGTGATGAGGTTCTTGTTTGTGGATTCAGCTAGGCTGTTGCCCTGAGGGTAATAATTGGATGAGAATTTGAGGGAAATTTTGTAATCAAAGGACCAATTAGTTAATTTGAGTGAAGCAAAAGTGGGGCCATTATCACAAACCAAAGCGTATGGGAAGCCAAAATGATTCAAAATGAAACTTTCAAGAAAATTAATAACTACTTTTGAGGTACATTGCCTACATGCAATAGATTCTATCTATCTAGCATAATAATCAGAGGCTATTACAATGTACCTATGACCCACAGAGGATGGTGGGCTTAGTGGACCAATGAAGTCGAGACCCCATTGCATGGAAGGTCTTACCTCTAGGATTGGTTGCAGCAGGACAACGTTTCTCTCTCTAGTGGCAGCGGTCTGACAGATGTGGCATGTACGAATATGGCTATGCACATCCTTGAAGACTGTAGGCCAATAATATCCTACTCATAGGATCTGATGAGTAGTAGAAGGGCCAAATCCATGACCAGTGCCAAATGTATCGTGAAACTCCTTTAACACACGTGTTGCTTCTTCCTTTCCAAGACATCTGAGGTAGATCCCTTCATGATTCTTCTTATAAAGTATAGACCCTTGTAGCATGTAGCTGCTACTCTTCAACCTGAGAGCATGCTTCTAAACTCCCTGCAGATAGGGTGGGAATTCGTTGTTCAACAAGTAGTAGATGATGTCATCATACCACTCCCCAGGGGAGACATCTTCAAGTTGGTACTGCTGAACTATAAGCTCAGGTCCTGCTTTAGTGGATGTTTCAGCTATCATTCAGGTGAGAGCCTATCCTCTTACTAATTTCATTGGTTGGATTTCCATGTCATATTCTTGGAGCAGGGTCACCCAATTTTCTCTTCTTTCCCCTAACTCATTCTGCATTAGCAACGTCTTTACTACCGGATCAAGGACATTGGTGAACACCTTATTCCTCAAGATGTAATGTCTGAAATTATTTACTCCTTTGACCAAGGCATATGCCTAATTTTCCATGTTGTGGTATCTTAGTTCAGCATCATTCAATGGAGCACTCATAAAGACAATTAGGTGCTCACTTCCTTCGTCATCCTTCTGAGTCAAAATGCTGGCACATGAATGATTTGAAGCAAAAGAGTAAATGTAGAATAGCTTCAGATAATCAGGACTAACCAACACGGGCACATCAGCAATTAATTTCTTAATTTCTTCGAAGGCCTATTTTTCCTCATGAGTCCACTCAATTTTGGCATCTTGTTTCAACATGGCATTGAGCAACTTAACAATTTCAGCAAAGCCTGTGATAAATTTTCAGAATTTTTTTATCTTTCTGAAGAAAGATTTCAATTCTTTCTTGCTACCTAGAAGTTCGATGTTCAAGAGGGACTGAATACGCTCGGGGTCTATGGAGATTCCTCTTTCTGAGATGACGTTCCTAAGCAGCTTACCTTCTGTGACTTCGAAGATGCACTTCTTTGAATTAAGGGAAATCCTGAATTCCTTGCACTTTTGAAAAAAATTGCATAGGTCGGAAACATGGTCACCTCGCTTCTTTAAGAACACCGTAAGATCATCCATGTAGATGATTATGCACTTTTTGATCAGATCTTTGAAGGCTATATCCATTGCATGTTGGAAAGTGGCACCAACATTAATGAGTCTAAATGGCATCCTCCAATATGTAAAGGTTCCCCACTTGGTGATGAATGTTGTCTTATTCTTGTCTTCGTACTGCACCATGACTTGATTATATCTGGAGTACCCATCTAGGAAGGACATCATCTACGAACCATTAATGATTTGTAGTACCTCATCTAACGAGGTCACTATGTAGTCTTTCTCTGAAGCTCTGTTTAAATTGTGGAAATCCACACACAACCTGATTTCTTCCTTCTTTTTTCTAACCAGGACCAAATTGGCCACCCATGTGGAGTGCCTAACTGGAAAAATGATTCTGGTTGATAGCAGTTTCTACACTTCCTTATAAATGATGGGTTCCAAGAATGCATTGATTGGATGTTGTTGTTGTTAGAATGGTCATACATCCGGCTTAAGAGGTATAGTGTGTGTGATAATCGAGGTGTCGTATGTTTTTAAATCTTTGTATCTCCATGCAACCACATCATGATACTTCTACAAAGTAGCAATGATTCCTTTCTTTTCTTCTGGTGTACACACCTTACTAATAAACACATTTTTAACCTCCTCGGCTGTTCCGAGGTTGTGAGTGTCACACTGATTATTAATGGAGTCTTTCTTTGCTTGTTGATCCTGATCTCTGATCTGATCCAAATTGAATATCCACTCAAGTTGAACCATACCCCTTGGGATAGCATTTTTCTTTAGGTTGATGACCCCCTCTATATCTAGTTTAGATTCTTCAGGGTTAGCCTCATCAATTATCTAGGTTACAAATATGTTGGAGATAGTGATAAAATCCAAGATGTGATTATCATCATTAAACACTTGAAAATGGGTAACATTTTCTGGCACATATGGGGCAGAAGTAAGCTCAATGGTGAAGCTTTTGAGACCTAACAGTGACAAAGGTTGAAGAGTACTGGCTGCTTGAGCTAGGGCATCAGTGGTATGGTTTTGGGATCAAGGGATAAGATGAATATTGAATGTATCTAGGCTCTCTAACAAGTTCCAAACCCTATGCCTATAATTTGTTAGTCTTCTATCATGGCATGAATATAATTTTCTAACTTATTTTACTACCAGCTTTGAATCATCGAAGACTTGCAACATTTTAACTTTCTTCCTTAGGGCCATTAAGAGACCATGGACTAATGCTTTGTACTCTGCTACATTATTTTTGTAGTAAAATTGGAGCCTATGGGCAGAAAAGTAAGTCTTACCAGTGGGGTTGATGAGTTCAAATCTGGCTCCAACTCCTTGCTTGGATTTGGATCCATCGAAGCGCATCGTCTAGAACTTGGAAGGTTCTTTGAATTTAGGGCCAATCATGCATTCATTTCTCTTTGGTTGATCGTCTTCATCTATCATTTCTGGGGTGGGTATTGGCTCAGTAGAATTGGTAGCAGGTTGCTCGGTCGAAAGCTCCTTTTGAAGCATGACGTGTCCTTTGATATGCTCTATTGCCATCTGGCACAAGCATCACTCGAATTATGAATGAGAAACATTATGGACTCTGCACCAGTTAGGCAGCAAAAGCTCTTGGAAATCCATTCTAGCTCCCAGAATAAGCTGATCTTATATGCATTTTTCCACAAAATCTTGGAATCCATCCAGCAGTCCCAAATTACCATCATCATTACTGAGCTCATGATCATCTGATTCTACCAACATTTTTGTGCTTTGAGGTGCATATGCTAGATTGGTAGGAGAGCTGCACAACACTAAGAGGACTTCCTCAATCATTTCTTCTTCTTGTGGTTCCAATTCCTCCTGATATGCCATAGGAGAATAGTTACCCAACTCTATTTCAAAAAACAACACCTCATTGGTGTTGTTGTATTCTGTAATCATGAACTTCATGCATGGCTCCTAGTTAATACAAATCTGATTTGGCAGTCCCTTCCATGGTAGCCATAGATGAGAGAAGTCAGTCGTAGCATACCCATTCAATGCTTGGGTGAATTCTCGCCCCAGTATTATGCCATATGTGTTAGGAATATGTACAACTTGAATATCAATAACTTGCTTCACTCTTGGGGCTGCAGCAATTTCCATGGGAATGCAATTGATTTCTCTGACTATATTCACTTTCATTTTGTTTAGCTAAGTTACCTTTCTTTTGGAAGGAGTGGGGACTATTCCTAGTGCCTTGAAAATAGCGAGAGGCATGACATTGACTGATGCTCCTGAATCAAGCAAACAATTGTGTAGGTTCTTCCCAAATATTCTAATTTTTGTGAGGAAGGGTGGCATTTCCAGCTTCCCTTGGAACAGACCCATGGGTGTATCAGCCTGGGCTACTTGGTTCTTATCCTTCTCATTGGTCTTTTCCTTAATTTTCACTTGGCTTTGTTCCTTAGCAGGTTGTTTTCCAGTTTGCTAATTGGAGGAGACATATTTTTTCTTACCTATGATCTATTGAATCACAGATTCATGTTGTGGCTCTTTGAAAGAAACCTTCTTAGCTGGTATCTCTTGCATTTCCTTGGAGGAAGGGGTCCCATTGATAATCCTAAAGAAAGTGTGCCTAACTGCAGGGACCTTAAGTAACTCAAAAGTAGACAAGCTGATTTTGACCTTCTTGAATTCTTCAGCAATGTACTCACCCATTTGCTCAAGTTTAACCTCGAAGTCTCTACCTAAGAAAGAGCTAGTTGATTGATTTTGAACTTGGTTTGGCTATTTTTTCTTGTTCAAATATTGGGTGGGTACATATGGGTAACCCAAATTATTGCTTGCATTCAGATCAGGCGGGGTGCTAAAGTTGTTGGGCAGAGTGGAAGTCGTGAAAGGTCCTCCTACTTGCCTATTCCTTAAATTATATGGGGATTCCCTTTGGTGGAACATTTGGACCTCATCTTCATGAAAATATTCCTCATCTACCAGAACATTATCTACTAAAGTAAGTAGTTGAGATAAATTTTCTTCGTTACTTACCTCTTTCACTTCTTCTTTCTTTGGAGAAGCAGTTGCCTCGTTCTCAGGTTCATTACTCTCGCTTCATGGAAATGGAGCTTGATTGACCACAAGCACAGAAGAGTCATATGGTTCTGATGGTACTATGTCTCGACAACCAATGTTATCCACAACATTCTAGACTTCTACTTGGAAGATCTTCGCAGCCGTGAGGAACTCAGGGCAATCCAACTCATAGTGCCAATTTGTTTTGTGGATCCGACACCATCCAAACAAAGCTACCTCGGCAAGGTACACCCCACTAGTTGTCTTTTCTGCATTGGCAGGCTTATCAAGAGGAGTAGGAACACCTCCATTATTAGGCCTTGTATTCCATGTTCGATTCTTCCTTTTAGAGGGTCTCCTTTTGAAGCTCTGATTGGAATTCTATCCTCTCATAATTTTTCCCGGACGAGGTACCCGCTTCATGGTTATCCCTATTATCTCGATTAAGGTTGGCTTCAATGTTGCATTGGGAGGCCTACAATTGGTTATTTTGGTTCCTCAAGTGTGTCATTTCTGTGGAAATTTCTTGATCATATATGTCAGCTCATCCAGCTGATCTTTCTCTATATTACTTGGCTGCGACGCCTAGCTCTTAAGGAGAACTGGCTGCACCATTGGTTGGTTTTGTTGTGCTTGCAGGAATTTAGACCCTTGCAGGTATGCAGGTATTTGGGGTTGCTGCGAATAGACCTGTTGCAGTTGTGGTTGCAAGTAATGAGGCACTGGTGGCGCCTAGTTTATCAGCTATCCCAGATGAGGAACTATGGGTAGTTGTGGCACTTGGTTCATAAGAGACATTTGATGTTGTAGAGCTTGAGTGAGCCCTTGAACTTGCATGGGATGAGCAACTTGTCATAAGGAAGGCAATGAACCTGAAATGTTTTTCCCTGTGATATAAGAGGGATTCACTGCACATGGGTCTCTCCTTTTTTGAGAGATCACTAGGGAACAAACTGCCCTTATACACCTCAAATTAATAGATTGACAAAACAATAAAGAGCTAAAACTCAGTTATGCTTAAGGGAAAATTATTAGAGATCCTAAGAGAGCCAGACTAAAGGATTTTTGATGCAGAAGAGGGAGATCTTAGTCACAATACGTCAGTACAGTTCTAGGATGCTAGCATGACGTACTGGCATCCTGAGCGATAGAGAGCTTAGGAACTCAACAGATAGAAACAAATCCTACTTGCAAACTCAGATGTAGTCCTTACGAGATTGTTTGACTAATCAAAAAACCAAAAAATGAAGTAAACAAAAAGATGCTTGGGGAAAGCTTACCTTTTCCTAGACATTCAAATCTTCACTCCAAGTCCCTTTTTGTGACCTACACACAAAAGACCAAGGAGAAAGTTGTTGGGTGGCTATGTAGGGGTCTACCTTAGTCAGAACCCATTTTGGTGTTCCCACCTCCACAAACAACTAGGTTGGAAAGGATTGCTAAAGAAGTGAACAAAGTGTGTGGTGAAAGCAATACCTACTCAGGAGTAGAACCCTCACCACGATAAGCGTGTGGTGAAAGTAATACCCACTCAGGAGTAGAACCCACACCATGAAATAGTAAATAAATGTGTGTAAAAGGAAAGTGAGAGAGAGAGAGAGCGTTACCCATGGGCCAAGGCCCTCTCCAAAGCACACAGACGCATCATTGAGTTCTTGCTTGAGAGTTTTTGCTATTGTTGGGGGCACCTCAGTCTGGCATGGCTTCACCTTTGAGTGCATTGCTATTAAAGAAAAAGGAGTCTCAAAGTTGAAGCAAAATAGAGAGAGATCTATTGTGATGTCTTCCAACCTTCAAATGAGAGGAAAAAAGAGGTTTTTATGCTTGAAAGGGTGGCAAAGAGTTGTTACTTTCGAAGTGTAACCACCAAGACACGTGTCTCAAGGGTTAACCTTTCAGGATTCTATGTTTTAAACTCAAGAAATGGACATGACGCTAGCACGCCATGCAGACATTTGTGCACCGCACACTCGTCCAAAGCCTCTATTCTTGGAAAACACGTCATCAAGATTTTGTTGCTTAGCCACTTGTCCACATGGAGTCAGAATCATGAAATTCTGACCCATGGGATTTTGTCATTAATATCTCAAGGTTCCATAAATTCTAGGCATAAATGTCAAAATATGGAATTGCCCCTAGGTGCAATTCTGCGATATTACATTTTGTCCACACTTTAGTGGGCTTGATTTTGGAAAAAACAACCTCACTAAAGTAGAAAAATAAAATAAAATACAAAGTTTCAAATTTTACAGATTTGCGTGCCAACAAGAGAGACCATAGTGGCTATTGTAGCCGAGCTAACTAGAACTAAAGGTGCTTCGAGCACCCGAGCTCAACAAATAGTATCAGAATGGTTGCAAAAACTGTTGAAGGTTCTAACCTGCAAAACTCAAATTTTAGGTCAATCTCAAAAAAATCAGAAGAAAGCTACCATAGAGAGAGGAATGATCAAGAAAAAGGTCATCAATTTGGAAGAAAAATATGATCAAGAGACGACCTTATGAGAGAGCACCACATAGATGACACATAGGACACTACGTGTAGTATCGACGAAGATGCATTGCAATAACAAGTTCTTTTAAAGGCGTTTCATCCATAGATGATAATCCATAGGCACCTGAACCATATACAAAAATCACAATGTAAGGGCTTAACCAGTTAGAGCTGAATTTTCCTCTCTAGTCGGGTGGCACATTTACATTTCTTTGGTTTTCACAGAAAACCAAGTCTCCAATTTTAAAGGTTCTAGGAAGCACACTTTGATTGTACTATCTAGATAACCACCGTTGATAAGCTTTAAGATGTTCGAGGGCTCGTAAACGATGTTCATTGAGCATCTCCGACTGATGCAAACAGTTAACTCGATAGTTATCATTATCAGTTAGCCCCTTAAGGGAAACCCGTAGAGACGAAATCTACAACTCCAAAGCCATGATAGTTTCAGCGCCATACACAAGGTTATAGGGTGTTGTTCCCATAGCTGTACGAACACTCGTGTGATAGGCCCATAAAGCGTACATCAGTTGAATGTGCCAATCTTTACCATGCTTGTTAACTATTTTATGGAGAATAAGTTCAAGAGTTTTATTAGACACTTCCACTTGACCATTAGATTGTGGATAGTACGGTGTGGAAAACCTATGCTAGATGTGAAATTTCTTGAGGAACTACTTCACTTCCTTGTTTTGAAATGGTGTACCATTGTCAGAAACAAGTGTAGCGGGCAATCTGAATCGAGAAATGATGTTATTTATAAGGAAACTACAAATAGCTTCTACGTTCATGGATTGAAACGGGATAGCCTCGACCCACTTCATGAAGTAATTTGTAGCGGTAATGATAAAGGCATATCCCTTGGAAGAGGGAGGTGATATCTTTCCAATAATATCCAATCCCCACTTAGCGAACGACCAAGGGGAAGTTTGATTTTGTAACTCTTGGGCAGGAGCATGAATGAGATGACTATGTTGCTGACATTGAGGGCACTTTTTGACAAAGTCAAAAAAATCTTTTTCCATCATTTGCCAATAGTATCCCATGTGTGTCAGTCTTCTTGCCAAGGATTTACCACCAAAATTTCCATCCCCTGAGCCTGCGTGGGCTTCCTTAAGGGCAAGGGGTACCTCTGCTTTAGTAAGACACCTAAGAAGCAAGCCATTCTAGGCCTTCCTATAGAGGATGTCAGATAGGATAACATAGTGAACTGAAAGATTCCTTACACAAATGCAGTTGTTCTTTGTCACATCATCAGGGAAGTTTCCAGTCTTTAGATAGTTATAGATATCAGAAAACCATTCTCCAGAGTCCACATGGGAACACATAGGGGACTCGACTTCAGGTTCTTTAGGAACCACAAGGGTTTGCAAGACTTGGACCACGAAATGGTATCCTTTTGTATTTTCTTCAGAAGGTACTAGGGAAGTTTCCCTCACCATGGCATCAACATGTCTATTTTCTCTCCTAGGGACATTATCTATTGTGAAAGAAGAGAATTGTTTAAGCAAATACAAGGCAAGGTCCTGGTACTGGGACAACTTACTTTTCTTGGCTTGATAGGTTCTCATTATCTGGTTCACTATAAGTTTGGAGTCACCTAGGATATGGAGATGTTTGATCTTTAGCATAATCGCGGCACGTAAGCTAGCTATAAGGGCTTCATACCCAACAATGTTATTGGTACAAGGGAAATCTAGTCAAAAAGATAAGGGAACTGGTTTACCTCCAGGGGATATTAGAACAACACCCACTCCATAACTAGTTTGACACCTTGATCCGTCGAAATAAATTTTCCATTAAGAGTCGTGATTGATTACAAAAATGTTTTCATCGGGAAATAAATCCAAGCTAGGAAAGGAGCGAGACGAGGGAGCGTTTGCAAGCTGATCCACAACCGCTTGACCCTTTACTGATTTTTGAGTAATGAACTTTATGTCAAACTCATAAAGCAACATAACCCATTTTGATAACCTTCCTACTAGATCAGTGCTGGAAAATAGATATCTTAAAAGATCCATTTTTGCTATGATGTGTGTTTCAGCATGGAGGAGATAGTGCCTCAAATTCTATGTAGCGAAGATGTGAGCAAGGAATTGTCTCTCCATGGAGGAATAATGGATTTCATAGTCAACCGGGACAAGACTAATGTAGTAGACTACTCTTTCCTTTCTAGTGTCATCATACTGAGCTAAAAGAGCTGCCAAAGCATATGGTGATGGAGCTAGGTAAAGCAGAAAGGGTCTATCTTGTGTAGCTGGCATCAATACGGGAGGGTTGGCCATGTTAGAGTAAAAGGTTTATTTCACTTAATTAGTTTAATTAAGTCACCTTTTAGTCCTTTCTTAATTTTCACTTAGTTATGCATTGTAGGCATTTAATAATTATTTTAATTATTAAATACATTTTCCCTTTAGGGTTTCTTTAGGGTTACACAATCTCCTTTTATAAGGATTGATCATTGTATTTTATTTTATTCCCTCTCTGAATAATAATATCTCAATTTTTAGAGCCATTCTTGCTTTGCCTTCATTCTTCTCTTGTGACAGGTATTTTTGCATGCAGGTGTTCTTGGGTTCTGTGAAGTTGGATTTATCAACTTCTACATGGTATCAGAGCATGGACCTGCTGCAGCCTATTCTTGTTTTGAATAATTTGGAGCTACGAGAGTTTGATCTGGCTTTCACAAGTTTTTAGTTTGATTTTTTGTGGATCCGACATACTTCATTCTTTGGGTTCATTTTGGGCCCAAACAGAGCTTGCCGTTGGATTTGTAGCACCTGAAAGCCCCTATTTTCATATAAAGCTTGTCCAATTTGGCCACAGTTGATCAAGGAAGCAAAAAAAAATTGGCCCCAAGGCCGTACAACCTTAGGGCACGATTTTCAAGGTAAAAAATAAAATAAAAATAAAAAAACAAAGGTTTTTTAAAATAATTTTTGTGCTCACTATGTATTAGGGGTTTGTTGCCCGGCGGCCACCCATTCACCACTAAGCGGCCTCCCCTTCACCATCGTCGCCGGTGGTTCTAGCCTCCATTCTTCTCTTGTGATAGGTGACAAATGGGGTGTTCTTGGAGTTGTGAAGTTGGATTTATCAGCTTCCCATCCCAAAGGACCGACCCAGCGAACTGGGGGGAGTCATCGGTGATCCTACCATAAGAATCAAGGGCCATTTAGCCCGGGGGCATGCCTTTCCCAAATCCAATTGATCATATTGAGGAGTTATTGGGCTCTATTATCAAAGAGCCAATCCACAGCGACTCCACAGTCATCCATGTGACGGGGGGCCAAAGGCCACGAGGGGCTCAGGGGCAATGCATGTGCATTTTAACCAACTTTTGATTAAAGGAACTTATCTGGTTTTAACAGGATTTTTTGAAAAAAATATAGAAGTTGGCATTCAATTCTGTCCTTGATGAGGTGGTAAGAAGTTTTCAAAATTTTTTGGTTTGATTTCCACTTTTTTTCTTGATCAAGTCGGATGAATTACTTAGCACTCTAGGGGGCATGCTTTGTCGTTTATACCTTTTAAAACAAATGGCGTTAGGCTCACCCATCGCGATCTATTCAGATATTTTGTTATTTTTTCAAAAAAATTACCAAGTACACAAGATTTAATCTAAAGCCTTTTTTTCTTTTTTCCTGCTTTTTCAGTAAAATATCACTACTAGGGTTTGATTTCTTGCATTGTGGAGGGATTTTTTTTCTTTCTTTCTGTCATTTACTTCAGAAAACCAGAAACTCTTCACATTAAGAATTCATTAAACCTCTCCAAACATGGTTGAAAACCCTTCTTCTGTTGAACTTCTCACACCTCATAACTATCACACTTGGAAGGCATTCATGACACTTCTCAGATCAAAGGGTTTGTGGTCTTGTTTAGTTATAGTTCAACCAGTTTTGACATGTCCATTTGAGGTTATCTAACATAGAAATAAGATGGATGAGGCTATGGGTTTGATTTCCTTACATGTTTCAAATAGCTTGTTTTTTCATCTTGATGGGTGTAACAGTCCTCTTGAAATGTGGACCAAGTTCAATGATTTATTTGGTACCATCAATCAGTTCTGTGCAATACAGATTGAGGTAGAGTAAACTTCACTTGTACTTGATTCTTTTCCCTCTGTTGAGGACTTTCTAATGAAATTCAAACAATAGAGATCTCTTCTACAGGTTTGTGGTAAGAACAAAATGGATGAGTGTATTTACCTAATTCTTTCTAAGCTTCAAGGTCCTTTTCAGATATTCTCTTCGACATTTTATTCCACCATGGATGCATTGGGAAACTGCTTTACCATGCCTGCTTTTGAGGTTTTTGTGATCAGTTGACATGAGAGTAGGCCAAGATATCATAGTTGGATGCTCTCACAGGATCACAACACCAAGCATTAGTAGCACAATCATCTCAAGGGAACTAGAAGCAAAAGAAGAAACAAAAACCAAAGACCATAGAGCATTTGAAGGATTCCAGTTCATAGAACACCTCTAATTCACCTTCTCCTAATGGGGAATCATTGAAGAAAGATAGACATAAGTGTGCTTATTTTACTAAGCCAAGACACGATGAGTCCAAGTGTTATGAGAAGAAGATAGATGGATATGCAAAACATGTTTCAGATTTGAAAGCTCTTCTTGAGAGGAACAATATTCATCACTCTTCTTCATCTACATCAGGCAGCTCTTCTTCTTCACCATCATTCCAGACAGATGGAAAAACCCCACATAAGGGTCATGCATTATTTACAATCACCAGTTCACGTTCATCTTGATGGCTATTGGATTCAGGTGCTTCACACCATATGGATCTTCTCAAGACATGTTCTCATCTTTCGAGGTTGTGTCCTCACCACACATATTGATGGGTAATAACACTTATATGAGTGTATGTGGGAAAGGTTCTATCAACATTGATAATGGTACATTCAATGATGTACTATGTGTACCATATTTGTACACTAACCTTCTCTCCATCTATTAGATTTCTCATAGTGGGACAGGGAAGACAGTTGAGTTCACACCTGATTCAGTGCACATCAAAGACATTTAGACTAGCAACATTGTTGCAATAGGGAAGTTGATCATTCTTCCTGATTGTATGCATTCACACACTTTGGCCACCATCTCCACTAGTCGAGTTTTCCTCTCTTTCTACAAGAGAGCATGCAGTATCTGAGGTGAAGTTTGGTCACTTGAACTTATGTTTTCTTCCATATGTTCATGAGACTAGTGTTGAGATCACATTGTTTAGCAAGATTCCTCTTCAGTTGTGACTAACATTGTAGCTCCACTCATCGATAATGTATCGATTATATCATTCCTCATGATTGCAGTTTTAGCACATTTATCCATCTTCATTGGAGATTCCATTTCAAGATCATTTGAGTTGTTTATTCACCATCCTATTATTGACACTCATACTATAGTTCAATTCTTCAGTGCGCATCATCCAGGACTTCCATTTTCACCTCACATCTAGGGATTTCCTCTTCCTTGACCATTGGATCTATTTCTTCCTTCGAGGAGACACATTGGTTTGATCATTGGCACAGGGGTTCTCTCATTCTGGGGGGGCTTTGGAGTCTCCACTCTCTCTCATGGGGGGTATCTGATTGTATATCTGCATATGTTCTTGAGAGAGTCTCTTGAGACATTCCATTTGTACTTTCTTTTTTGCATCTCTTTTAGGAGAGGATTTTTTTCCCATGTGGTTTTCTCCTTTACTCCGCTTTACAAAGATTTGGTTATATTCGGGTACCTGATTAGGCCTAGTTGTCGGGACCCTTGTTTTCTTTCTAGCTTGTAGTTGCATTACTTTCATGCATTTAGTTTGTAGCTACTCCCTAAGTTCATCTTAAGGGGGGGTGTTAGAGTAAAAGGTTTATTTCACTTAATTAGTTTAATTAAGTCACCTTTTATTCCTTTCTTAAGATTCACTTAGTTATGCATTGTAGGTATTTAATAGTTATTTTAATTATTAAATACATTTTCCCTTTAGGGTTTCTTTAGGGTTACACAATCTCATTTTATAAGGATTGATCATTTTATTTTATTTTATTCCCTCTCTGAATAATAATCTCTCAATTTTTAGAGCCATTCTTGCGTTGCCTCCATTCTTCTCTTGTGATAGGTATTTTTGCATGTAGGTGTTCTTGGGTTCTATGAAGTTGGATTTATCAACTTCTATAGGCCAAATAGGCTTTGATTGACTCAAAGGCTCTTTGAAATTCGTCATCCCACATGAAGCGAACATCCTTTTTCAATAAGCGAGTGAAAGGAAGGGTATGATTGGCCAACTGAGATATAAATTTGTGAATCGCCTGAATCTTCCCTTGTAGACTTTGCAACTTAGTAATATTCCTTGGTGGAGGCATGTTAACAATGGCATCAATCTTTTTAGTGTCAACCTCGATCCCATGATGAGAGACTATAAACCCAAGAAGCTTGCCGATGTCAATGCCAAAGACGCACTTAAGGGGATTTAGTCTCATTTTATAGAGTCGAAGTCTTTTGAAAATAAGACGAAGGTTCTTGGGATGATCCTGACGTGTTACCTATTTCACCAATATGTCATCGACGTAATCCTCTAAAATCTTGCGGATAAAATCATGAAATATTAGGGTCATCACCCACTGGTAAGTAGCTCCTACATTCTTTAACCCAAAGGGCATGACCACATAATAGAAAGTACCCCATGGGGTAGTAAAGGTTATCTTGTATTAATTGTCTAGGTTAATATGGATCTGATTATAACCCAAGAAGCCATCCATGAAAGAAAGCAATGCATGGCTTGCAGTCGAGTCGACAATCATATCTATATTAGGTAGCAGAAAATCATCTTTAAGAAAATCCTTGTTAATATCTCGAAAGTCGATACATATGCGAATACGACCATCAGGATTACTAACGAAAACTATATTCAAAATCCAAGGTAATAATCGATAGGATGGATAAAGCCTACTTTCAACAGTTTCTCTATCTTAGTCTTGACCATTAATGCCACCCTGGGATTGATCTTTCTAGCTTTTTTGCTTAACCAGCTTGGCATTGGGACATAGGATGATATTGTGAACCACTATAGATTCGTCAATACCAGGCATATCCTCATATGTCCAAGCAAAGATGTCAGGATGAAAACGTAAGAGATCAGAATATTCATCTACTTCTTTCGAAGAGAGAGACTTCCTGATTTTGATCAGTTTTTCAGAGGATGTAGGACTCATGGAGATTTCAACAGTGTCCCCCTTAAGGAGGGAGTTACGGTCCTCATGACAAGGTATCACAACGTCGTCACTGGTGTTGGATAGAGGATCCTCCTTGTTAATACTTAAAACAGACTCTCCAAAATACGCCTCGCTATGCAAATGATACGGGAATCATCTTTTGTGGTGATACAGAGGTAATGGGGAATAAGCACCTAGAAAGTCCTCTAGCACTTCGTCTGAAGAGAAGACATTGAGAGGGATTTTCTTGACTTTCTCCCTTTCCTCTATTAACTCAAGGTGAACAAGGTTTAACGGTTCGGCTGAAATCATATTAACACTCCACCAAGGCTTTTGTTTAGACTGTTCAATGGAACATCCTAGTCCCAAATAGTGTCGTCACAACTTAAAATGGATGGGGACTTGAATTCCTTGCTCGATACGCCCTAGGCCTTTTTTCCCATAGTCATACCAAGAAGCGAGCTAATATTCGAACCCATAGCGAGTTTGCAAAACCTCAGGAGGCAGTGGATCCACATAGAGTGTTTCGTTCCACCAACGGATGTCAAACATTTCTACAGGGGTACTTTCGCCTTCCTTTCTAGGCTCACAAATGTTAATTTCTTTTGTAAGAGGAGGATTATTTTCCTCAATGCAGGAAGGAGTGGTCTCCTAAACAGGGTTACAGTCCTCCTCTGCAGGAGTATTGTCCACCTTTGTGTTAAGGGCACCTGGAAGGTCCATGCAAGAGGGATTCACCTTATATTTTGTGATAAAGAATTTGGAAAAGGTCAAGGAACCCCAATCATCTCCAAGGAAAGCATTTGTTTGAGAAGTCAATGAGGGAGATTCAGGATCTTCTGCTTTAGGGGGTTCTTCACTTCCAACACTCGCCCTGGAGACAACTTCCATAGAGGGTATCGATGAAGAACATGCCATAGCATCGACAATAAAATATGGAATATAATTCTTGAGGGTAGATATAGTCGAAGCGTGACCGGTGGTGGCCGATTCACAGAGGCGAATGCCTTCTGGATTAGCTTTGACTGTAACTACTTGATTTTTTGTGACGAATTTCAAGGAACGGTATAAAGTAGAAGTTACCGCACCCATAGTGTGGATCCAAGGTCTCCCTGAGAGGAGGTTATATGGTAAGGGGTCTGGCATCACATAAACCAATGTGGGTAAGGTAACGGGGCCTTGCTACAAAGGTAGTATTATCATACCTAGAGCTTGGCGGCTAGTGTTATCGAATCCACAAATGTACAAGGAAGAAGCTGCTAAAGAAGATGAATCAATATTAATTTTAGGTAGTAGGTCCATACTACAAATGTTGAGAGCCAAATCGGTGTCAATGAGGGTGTGCCTAATACTGATGCTGTTAACATTGACTATAATCATCAAAGGCTCTGCTTGCTTCTGAATGTCCAAAGGTGGGAGTTCTTGTGGGTGGAACATGATATTCGACAAATCCACAAAAATATGAGCCAACATCGCATTAACATCCGTAAGCCTAGTGGAGGTAGGAAAGAGAATATTTTGTAAAGCTTCCTGAAGCATCTCTTGATAAACAAGAGTGGTCTGAAGCAAGTCCCAAAGCGAGATCTTATCTGAAGTAACATGAAGCTACTTGACAAGATCATAATCGCCTGGTGCTTTAATCACAAGCTTAGGTGCTGAAGGAAGGTTTGGTTGAGAAGGTGGTAAAGAAGTAGGGAAAAAAGTTTGTGAAGTAGGAACAAAAGGTTGTTGATTCAAATTTTGTTTATTACTCCTTGTAGGATATGTGTGTCCAACAATGTTATAAGATGTAGAGTCTGTAGCTTTCACGAACCTTGAGTACAAGTCCAGTGAATTGCTATGACATGAAATTACATAGATGGAAGAGTTAGCTGGGGTCATGTAGATGATAAGTTTCTTAAGGCTCGAAGGAGCCACTATGACCACCACCATGTTTACTGATCCCTCAACCTGTCGAGAGGGGACTTGTTCAGGAGATTTGTGGATAGGGGAGAGTGCTTCTAAGAAACCATCTAGAGCATCCTCTAGCATATCAAAATCTTCCTCAGAAAATCCATTATCATGAACGTGCAACATTGCAAAGAAGGTTCCGACATTCACGTCGGGTTCACCAAAATGTGATATAAGAGGGATTTTCTACACACAAGTCTCTCCTTTCTCAAGAGATCAGTAGGGAATGAACTACCTTTATACACCTCATATTAAAAAATTGACAAAACAATAAAGAGCTAAAACTCAGTTATGCTTCAGGGAAAATTATCAAAGATCCTGAGAGAGCTAGACCGAAGGATTCCTGTCTCAGAAGAGGGAGCTCTTGGTCAAAAGATGTCAGCGCAATTATAGGATGCCAATGCGACATGTTGTCATCTAAAAGACGTGCTGGCATCCTAAGTGACAGAGAACTCAGGAACTGAATGGATGGAAACAAATCCTATTTGCTGACTCAGGTGTAGTCCTCATGGGACTATTTGACTAATTAGAAAACCAAATACTAAAGTAAACACAAAGATGCTTGGGGAAAGCTTACCTTTTCTTGGACGTTCAAATCTTCACTCCAAGCCCCTTTTCGTGACCTACACACAAAAGACCAAGGAGAAAGTTGTTGGGTGGTTGTGTAGGGGCCTACCTTAGTCAAACCCCATTTTGGTGTTCCCACCTCCACGGATAGCTAGGTTGGAAATAATTGCTAAAGAAGTGAACAAAGCATGTGGTGAAAGCAATACCCACTCAGGAGTAGAATCCGTACCACGATAAGCGTGCGGTGAAAGCAATACCCGCTAGGGAGTAGAACCCGCACCACAAAATAGTAAATAATGTGTGTAAAAGGAAAGTGTGAGAGAGAGAGCATTATGCATGGGCCAAGGCCCTCTCTAGATCACATAGATGCATTGTTGAGTGCTTGCTTAAGAGCTGCTACTGCTATTGGGGGGACCTAAGTTTGGCATGGATTTTCCTATGAGTGCATTACTATCAAAGAAAAAGGAGTCTCAAAGTTGAAGTAAAATGGAGAGACATCTAGTGTGATGTCTTCCAACCTTCAAATGAGAGGAAAAAAGAGGTTTTTGTGCTTGCAAGGGTAGCAAAGAGCTATTACTTTTGGAGTGTAACTACCAAGACACGTGTCTCAAGGATTAACCTTCTAGATTTCACATTTTGAACTCAGGAAATAGACATGATTCTAGCATGCCGTGCAAACGTATGCATGTCGCACACTTGTCCAAAGCTTCTATTCTTAGAAAACGCATCGTCAAGCTTTTGTTGCTCAACCACTTGTCCACATGGAGTCAGAATCATGAAATTCTGACCCATGGGATTTTGTCATTAATATCTCAAGGTGCCATACATGCTAGGCATAAAGGTCAAAATATGGAATTTCCCCTAGGTGCAATTCTATGTTATTACAGTCCCAAGTTGGTGCTGGCTACAAGCGCCTCAACATAAGTATCCACCAATTTGGCAGGTGGTGGGCACATTCTTTTTACTAGTGCAACCATGAGATTTTCTAAGGTAGCATAGTAGACTGGCAGGGCAGCTACATCATTGAGTATGTATGGGGCCTGCAACCTCATGTATGCTTGATGGAACCGATCATTAAAGGAGCTAATTGGTTCATTGATCTCCCTTCGTATTGACATGAATTACTCATATAACTTCGAACGGATAAATGGAAACTTGTATTTCTACAAGAAATCATTCTTCAAAAGATCCCAAGTGGTGATGGATCTAGTTGGTAGGTTCATGTACTAGTAGAAGGCCTCTTCCCCCAATGAATAAGGAAAGAGCCAGCAAGCCACATCTTCACGATCAATCTGCATATCCTTCAATGTTGTTTGGAATATTTTTGTATGCTCTTTTACTATCCTCTGTGGATCCCGTAGATGAAACATTATGCAAAAGGTCTCCAGATTCTTCAGCATATCATGGTAATCATTACAGGACAACAAAGAAGGGTTGTTACCTAGCCATGCCATGAGGGGAGGCAAAGGTTGTATTTGCTATCAGACGAGAACTTGAGGCTAGCAAGGGCAGTAGTTGTTAGGACCACACCTTGGACTTGGAAGGTAGGGGTAGGGGTAGCACCCTAACCTTGGGAAGCAAGGAGTTGGAAGGTAGTTTGAGATGCCCGAGTGGAGGAGGTGGAAGTGGAGAAGGAAGGATGAGTGTGGGGTGGATGGAAAGAGGAGGGAGGTGAAGACGAAAGAGAAGTGGATGGGTTGGATGAAGAAGATGAGGTGGTTTCCCATTTCTTGGCTCTCCTAGCCTTGGTAGGGGGTTGTAGCTCTTGAAATTCCCCCATGTTTGGAGTAGATCTTAAGAATTTATGAAACCTTTCAAGGGAGGATGAACTAGTTTGGTCCAGCTTAACTCAAAAGGACCCTCCTTCTAGGGACAGTTCTGTTGATGGGTTTTTTTTCACTTCTCAACACATGCAATGCATAAGTGCATTGCCTCTCTTGAAAGGCAATCTCTTACAAGCAAGTTGCAAAAAACTACCCCAAGGTCTCTCGGGTGTCAGGCCATGACGTGCTTGGAATAATTGATTTGGTTCAATGTGATCTTGTTGGTAATCACATGGCAACCTTATGTGAGTTAAGTTGGGGAGGAATTGGTTCTTTGAACAGAGTTTATAATTTTTTTGAAGTGTTTCTCTATTGTTGCAAGTTTAGGACAGCAGTCTAAACTCTACTTTGATCTTCAGATTTGGCTTTACAATGTGCAATGAATTTTTTTTTATGTTACTATTAAAAAAAAGGTCAAAAGGGCAGGGAAAGAGAGAAGTTCCTAGATCCAAAACTACCGATGAATAGTGACAATGGATGATGCTACAGTGGACAACCTTCCTAAAACTAATTCCCACTTAACTAGATTACCTCACAGTCTCATGAAACTAGTGCAATATTCTAAGGTTTGTAGATGTTCAACCATTCATTCACCATAGAGCATGAATAAAAGGTATAATTTAAGTGTAGCATTCAAATAGTGTTCAAAGTAGCTTTACACTGTAGTTTATCATCAAAAAACAACAAAAAGCATGAACAAGAAAGGGCATCAACACAACAAAATATTTCACCATCAACGAATAGAACCTATTAATCTACTAAAGCAAGCTAAACACCTAGAACAACAAAGTAAATCTACTCAAATTCACTAACTATGAGAAGAAGAATCATGAAACATGCAAAGGAACTCAAGAATCCACCACAATCAATGAATTTCTATTAAAATTCTAGCAGCATGTCTTTACAACAACTCAACTCTCTCTTAAAAATTAGAGGAGACCCCCTATTTATAGTGTCCAAAAAGAAAAATGAATGGCCAAGATTTAATTTTATTGTGTGTCCAAGATTCACTACAAACTAGGGTTTCACCTACCCCCAAATATTTTACAATATAAAATTACATTTTTATCCTCTAGCCTATTTTTTCTTCTTGTGGGAAGCACTATAGCAATTTTGACTTGTACCGGGCTATACTGTTTGGAATTCATCATCAATCACTGGATTCCCTTCATGCTTCTTCATAGTAGCATATTCCATGAACTTCCCGATTAATGTATATAGCTTATTCCACTCCATTATTTCAGATTGGAGCACCTAGAAGTTTAGTTTCTTGGATCGGCGAGTAATTACATCCCAGTCCTTGTCACATTTGGGAGTGTAGGAACTTAAAAATGACCTAGGTCAGCAAGCTCTATTTTTTCCACTTTCGTCCTAGCATAATTATGACATCTTAATAATGTTCTTGGTCCACATTCGACTATTAATTAAATAATTCATAATTATTTAATTAATTCATGTCTATTGTATTCTTCATGATTATTAAATAAATACATTTTATTTATTTATTAAATACGTCATTAATTGTCTAAGTCTTCCCCTAATGAAATAAATTTCTTAATTTATTTAATTACCTTTCTTCATTTATTTCTTCCTGATTATTAAATAAATAAATTTTATTTATTTATTTAATATGTCACTAATTCTCATGATTAAATGAGTTTATTAATTTATTTAATCATTAATCACATATTCTAAATTAAATAATTATCTTTAATTATTTAATTTCCAGAATTAACATTCCCCTCATTTTAAATAACTAAAATTATTTAAAATGATATCACATTTTTAACTGACAGTTCATTTTAGTAAATAATCTGAAAATCGATTATTTATTATCTCACAAAATCCATATTTTGAATTAATTTAATTCAAAATGGTAATATTCTTCCAAAAATCAAGCAATCGAGCAGATTCTTGATTTTCCAAATCTGATCTTCAGTTCAACTCTTATCTTCTTGATTTTTTGAATCTCACAAATCAAGCAGTTTTTATCTTCTTGATTTTCAAAAATATTTATTTTTCTAATTAATTATCTCATCTATTCTCCACCGCCGATTTGATTTTCTTAGGTGACATCTTGACCACTCATTTAATGATTTTACCCTAACCCTGATTAGGGATTATCTCATTAAATCTTGTCCTTTGATTTTAGGCTTCTGTCAAAAGTCGATCTCGTCCATCCATCCAAAATTGCATTTTCTATAAAATTCTATTTTGCTCACATTTTGGGATTAGACATAAAATTTTGTTATTCTAATGCATTAATGCTTAGAGTTATTTGGAATTTGGGAGTATTCTTTATTACTTGTTCACTTTGTGCAAAGGAATGAGTAGCAAAATCCATGAAGTTTGGTGTGAGGACATCTGTAGCTCCATCCTCCATCTTCTTGAGGAAGTGTGGCCTTATTTTCTTCGAATCCAACTTGACGGAGGACATGTCAAAATCTGTCATCAGCTTTAAGTATTCCTCACAGGCTGTTCAGGTTTCGTTAGCCCAATCAATATCAAGTTCCACTTCATGGAGCACCTGTTCCAAAATCTCTCATCTGTGGTTGAGGCCCATCTTCCATGTTTCCACAAGCTAGTGGTCATCCTTTGCTAGTGCAAGCTCCTTTTCCCATGTTCTTTCGGGCATCTTGAGGATAGCCTCGATTTTAGGATATGTGATTTGTAGAGCTCTAGGAAGTTAGTGCAAAATTTCCTTGTGCCCTCAAGTTGCTTTTGCACCTCTAGGAACTTATTTGTCGTTTTGACAGCATGAATGATGCCCATATTCCCATTGTAGATGACTCATTGAAACCAATCCTTAGTGGCCTTGGTCCAATTCTTTCTCCTTTCCAATTTTCCAATATGATCCTTGGACAATGGCAAAGGAGTTTGCTGATGATGTCGAGGGAAGCTCTTCAGTAGAGGACCATTTTTGTATGTATGATGTTAGCTCTGCTACTTGTGCTTTTAATTCCTCCTTTGAGGTCTTGTCCTTATGCATCTAATGCATAATAGTAGCAACTGATCCTTGAAGATGATCGATTTTCTACTCCCTTGTGGCTATCCCTAGATCAATAGTGGAAATGTTATAGCTAACTCCCTCTCCTTCCACCACACGAGTAGCTACTTTCACAGTCCTTGATCTCTAGGCATCCATTGTCAAGTGGGATCTTACCCTTGGTTTCTTTTCTTTCTTCATGTTGATTTTTTCCTGAGCTAGGATGGCTTCCAGCCTCGCCTTCAGATCCATAAGTGTAGGGGTCTTCTTCTCTAATTGTTTTTCCAACCATTCAGGCATCTGGGACCCCTCCTTTGGTGATTCATGATCACCTTCCTCTTCTCGGGTATGCTGAATTTCCATCTCTTTGCTACCTGGAGTCTGTTGTTCTATCCTTTCTTCCTCTTCTTCATCTGAATCTCAAATAAATACATTTTCTTTCTCTATAGATTTAGTAGTAGCTATACGTTCTTTGGGGATATCTTCCCCTTCAAAGTCTTTCTCTTCTTCTTCTTCTTCTTCTTCTTGTGCACATTCTTCATGATGCTCTGCTTCTGAGCTCTTTCTTACTTCAGCCTCTTCTTGAGGCTTGTCTTCTTCTTTCTTTTCCTCTTCCATTTCTTCTTGTTTTCCTGAAGGAGGCATTTCTTAATCGTGACTGGGGATTTTATCTTGCTCCTCGATTGGACATTTTTTTCTTACCTCCATTTCTTCATCTATTCCTTTCCTTTCTCTAGAGGGCTCCCTATCAACCTCCTCACCAACATCCCTAAGTTGTTTGGCAAGTTCCTCCTTGAGTTCTTGATTAGAGGTTTCCATGATGTATTTTGAACCGGGGTCTTCGACGTCTTCCTTGGAGGATTGTGTTCCCTCTTCTTCATGCACCACTTCATCAATTATCAGGTGCTGATATTCAGGATGCTCATGATAATCATCCACTTCTTCCTCTATTTCTTTAGCTATCTCTTTCCCTTGTCTCTCCAACTCTTTAGAGATTTGCATTGTTGCTTCCATTCTTGGTGGCTTGGTTGGAGGAGTAGGAACAAGAAGGCCAGTAACAATTTATGTTAGGGCAGTCTACACTGCTATGTTCATTAATACTCCTAATAAATCTATTGGTATATTTTGCATGTTCCAAGCAAAGGCTTCTGGGAGCGAAAGGGTGGGAATTTTCATTGTCATGGTGTCCAATGGAAGGGTTGTTGATAGAGACATGGAGGCGAAAGAGAGTGGAGAAGTGGTGGCAAAGGAATAATCTACCACTACGATTAGTTTAGTAAGCGAGTTGGAGGCTAGGTGGACTAAAATATCCACAATGGGTGGAGAAGAAGCAAGCATCGCCTGAGAAGCAGGTGGAGGAGTGATAGTAGTGGCAACAACAACAGTGGTTGTGGTAGCGAGAGCAGAGGCAGCAGGTGGGGACTCTGGATGCTCGGCCTCTTCTTCCTCTCCCTCTCGGAGCGGGTCCTTTTGTATGGTGGGAATTTTTGTGAATCCACCTAATTTATTGGCCTTCTTAGAAGGCTCACCTTCTGATGCTTTCCTTGAATAGACCTTTTTCTTAGGTTTACATTCAACCACTTCTTTTCTCTTCTTTGACCGAGTAGTGGGAGGAGACTTTGAAGTCTCTCCAGATAGGGCAGTAGTAGAGGCACTGTTAGTCTCACTCTCTGTCTCATCCTCAAGCTCACCATATGTTAAAGTAGTTCCCTAAAGTTTTAATTGAGTGATCTACCCATCAATCCATTGCTTTGCCTTGCCTCAATTGGATTCATCAAAATATCAAGGTCATTGACCTCTTCCTCACTCCAATCAATTAATGGCAGTGGCAGGTTGGCAACGACATTGTACCTTGGATCAATCACCATGTTCTCATCTTCAACAATTTGATTTGACAGTAGAAATAGGTTCATTGTTTTGACAAAATATGTCATCATGCGCATGTAATGCCTCATGCGAACTTCTTTATCATCTCTGCAATTCACCCAAAATTCCTCAACATTGTGTAGGTGGGTGTACTCCTTTCCAACCATTTTCTACAATTTTCCATAGGGGTCCATTCGTGACCTAGTAGTGTGTGGCTCCAGGTTGTATTCATTTAACTCCTTCTCAAAGTATTCCACACATTGGGATGTGGGGATTGAGTACATACCCTAGCCAAATGTGAGGGGATAAGGAATCCCTAGCCTATGCACGTTACTCAAAAGGGTATATGATGTTGAATCTTTCTGGAGAGCTCAAGTAGTACCAACTGGTCATTTGGGTACCTAGGAAACTTATACAGTCTCTCCAAGAAGCCCTCAGTTCTGATGTATGTAAACTTGGGAAATTTAATGAATAGAAAACCGAGCCGGCGCACGAAGGAATTAGCACTATGTGTTACTCTCCTCTTGAAGTCACCTCCAAGCAATATGATAATATGCCCGATGAAGGCATTGTTGACTCTGTAGTAGTCTTTCTTGAAGTTTCTGAATTGGAGTTGAGGGTACCTGTCATGTACCTTCAATTCTCTCCCTGGAGTCTAGCTCGGGGCAAAAAATAGCCTTTTGTACTAAGCACAACTAGCTAGCAATAGACCAAATATGAAGTCATATAGAACTGTGAGGTTTTCTTCATAGCTACAAACTGCTCATGTAAGCAGTTGATAATCATTCCTACCCAATGGAATTGGGTCTTTCCCCTAATGATTTCTTCTATAAAATAAAGCATCCACTCTTGAAAAAATTCTACAGTTTGGAGACCCATAACCCTACTCAGTAGGGTCACCAGACCATGGTAATCCTCATAGAAATCGCTCCTAAAGAGCTCGTGGGGTACTTTGTTTGCACTATCCCTCTTCTCCTTTAGCTAGTATTGATTAATTAGTTTCTTGCACTTGAGGGGGTTGAATTTCGATGTGCTTTCAACATATTCCTTAGTTGTTTCCTCCATTTCATCAAAGATGGGTATATGGAAAGTCCTTGTAATGGATTTAGAGGATAAATCAACCAGTATGTTGCCATCTCTATCCACTATTCTGTTAGTGCTCTCTTGATATGCCTCACTGCAGGCGATGACTAACTCAGGAGCTATGAGTGTAGGTGGGAAATCAACATCCTTGGCCAACCCACTTCTTCTTATCTTCCTGGCATTTTCTGTAGTAGGGTTGACGATGACCCTTTGCTTTTATTCATTGAGATCAATGTGTCATAAGTTGGTATCTGAGATCTTGTCCCAGTCTGTCGTGACCCTTGACTTGAGTTCCTCTCCCTGAAACTTGTACTTCATTTGATCTTTTTCTTCTTTGCCCCTTGGTGCTTTGGATGGATTCTTTCCCTTTTCTTTTTTTGTGGATGCCTCCGAAGGTCCCACAGTTGGTTCCATATATCCTGCAAGTGAAGTAGTAAGCACATTTGAGTGTAAAACATGAGAAATGTTAGCGAAATCCTTCAAAAATGACGTTAGATCGAGTAATCCATCATTCAAGGATCCTAACATTTTTTTTCAAATCATTGTTATCCTTTCGTTTGAAGGAGTTATGGCAATGTAGGCCCAAGGGTGGGGACTTCCCTGGGTTGCCAATCGTTTTGGAAGTAGTTACAAATGGACAAGCATCAGGACACAGTGGCCTACACAGTCCCACCCGCATCAGGATTTTGGTCATAAGGTGGGGCCCATTAGTAGGTTAAATCATTTTAGCTCATGGGTTAAATAAATTTTGAGGCTCCAAAAATGTTAAGTCAACAATTTTGGTATGCGGGCTCAAGGCAAGTAGATGCAGGGAGCTTCTTGGCTATTTGGAGCTCTACCGTTTAAAACAACAATGGCCAAGCAGTGCCCTACAATGTGGGACCCGTGGTCTCGGAGAACGAAACCCTTTTGTGTTTGAATATTTCATCGTTGAACTAGGTGCAGGTGAGGAGCTGTAGAGGGACTTTAAGCATCAACTATTTTGAAATGACCGAAAGGGGACGAAGGTCCACCGAGGGCGGCCCACATTGTTGGCTCCACAATGATCTGTATCATAAGTTATATGTTCATCGTTGACTGGACGGATCCCATGAAGTCTAGTTCCACATAGTGGGAAGATGGAGGTCATCGGCAGATTCAAGTGGCGAGAGCGGGATGGAATTCCACATGCAGCCACCCATATGGAGCGACCTGCAAGGCACTTTATACTTAGTTGTTCATTTTGGGCTCAATGACACTGGAGGGTGTGGGGTCCTCTTGGTGGAGAGGTGGTTGATTGGGACTATTCGAAATGGAAATCACCCAACGGAAGCCCGCAGATGGAAGTCCACAGTGGGGAACCCGCAAAAGAGTCAACACTTTACCATTTTTTAGTTCAAGGGATCAAATGATAATGGTCGAGGTGGGGTCTAACCATCAAAATGATTTCATGTTTTCATCGTTTGGGAATTGTCGTTTATGCAGTGGTAGGAGGATAGTGACAGCCTGCATTAGATGGTTTGTAGGGTGTGTTGGCCTCCTACAATGATTTCATAACTAAGCCTTTACAACCATGATTCAGAGACTGGACATCTAACTTGAATAGCCATTCAATCATCATGAAGGTGCATTTAACTTGTCAACCCAGGGACGTGAACTTGAAATGGGTCAGCACAATATGTGCACTAGGGGCTCAAGTAGCCATTACATTCTACAACTAAGAAACACAATACTAAAATTAAATTGATTGAAAGGAAATAAAGCAAATGTTGAACATCAACCAACAACTATGCTAAGCTGAAATGAAGAGCAAGAATGAAAATCTGAGCAACAAACAAGAAACTACTCTATTCACTTTGGCTGCAAGAATTTCACAGAATGAAATTCTAGTGGTTGCAGGAACAGTTGATGCTAGATTTCTAAGTACTAAACAACAAGTAATACTAAACTAATGCTAAACTAAGAAGACAGATTACTCACCAAGTGGGCCCCCTTGGATAAGTATCCTCTAAACTAACAAGAATTCAGATGCTCAAAATCAGAACTTTATTTCATTCACTATAAATCATGCATACAAAGAGTAATGTATCTGTATTACTGAAATAGGAGAATGAGAGTATAATGCCAAATCATGCAATCCCCAAAGAAGGAGCATCAAATCATTATTTATACTATAGTTAAACAAGGCAATCAACTCCACGACTTGGAGGATGCCATTTAGGGAAAACAGGGGAAAATGGAGAGATGGAAGTTACGTATGCATGGAATCTGGTCAGGCATGCAAGTCAAGCATAGATCCAACACAAAAAAAATTCCTATGCATGCTTGATCATTAAGGTCCACTATAAGGCGGTTACGTTCAGTTACATGAAGAATCTTTGTTGTCGGCTCCCTTTGACTTGGAGCGATTTCTCAGCTGGACGTGTATGGTGCATGCCCAGCTGGCGTCTTCCTCAACTTGGTGTATTAAATATATATGTCAAGGTTAGTACGCATAATAGCTGCACATCAATAACCACTCTAAGAAAAATTTATTAATCACATGCAAAATCAATATAGATAACCCACATATTATGCCAAATATCATTAAAGCTTGCAGAGATAGGATAATGGAAAATGTCAGTGGTAGGTTGGCAACGACATTGTACTTTGTGTTGGCCTCCTACAATGATTTGATAACTAAGCATTTACAACCATGATTTAGAGATTGGACATCTAACCTGAATAGCCATTCAATCATCATGAAGGTGCATTTAACTTGTCAACCTAGGGACGTGAACTTGAAATGGGTCAGCACAATATGTGCACTAGGGGCTCAAGTAGCCATTGCATTCTACAACTAAGAAACACAATACTAAAAGTAAATTGCTTGAAAGGAAATAAAGCAAATGTTGAACATCAACCAACAACTATGCTAAGCTGAAATGCAGAGCAAGAATGAAAATCTGAGCGACAAATAGGAAAATACTCTATCTACTTTGGCTGTAGGAATAGTCACATAATGGAATTCTAGTGGTTGCAGGAATAGTCGATGCTAGATTTCTAGCTAAGCACTAAACAACAAGTAATACTAAACTAATTCTAAACTAAAAAAATGGATTACTCACCAAGTGGGCCCCCTTGGATAAGTATCCTCTAAACTAACAAGAACTCAGATGCTCAAACTCAGAACTTTATTTCATTTACTATAAATCATGCATACAAAGATTAATGTATTTGTATTACTGAAACTGGAGAATGAGAGTACAATGTCAAATTGTGCAACCTCCTGAAGAAGGAGCATCAAATCATTATTTATATTGCAGCTAAATGAGGCAGTCAACTCCATGACTGGGAGGACACCATTTAGGGAAAACAGGGGAAAGTGGAGCGATGGCGGTTATGCATGCATGGAATCTGGTCAAACATGCAAGTCAAGCGTAGATCCAACACAATAGTAATGCCCATGCATGCTCGATCATTAAGGTCCACTACAAGGCGGTTACATTCAGTTGCATGAAGAATCTTTGTTGTCGGCTACCTTTGACTTGGAGCGATTTCTTAGCTAGACGTTTATGGTGCATGCCTAGCTAGCGGTGTCTTCCTCAACTTGGCGTATTAAATCTGCATGTCAAGGTTAGTATGCATAATAGCTGCACATCAATAACCACTCTAAGAAACATTCATTAATTACTTGCAAAATCAATATAGATAACCCACATATTATTCCAAATATCATTAAAGCTTGCAGAGATAGGATAATTTCAAATGTCAATGGTTTGAGGGAAACATTATGCCAATACCAAAACTTAATCATTAAAGTTCATGACATCTATGAGAAAATAGACTATAGATTCTACCCAAAGCTAGACCAAAAACTAGGCTCATCACTCCCCCCAACCTTACATCTTGTTGGTCCTCCAATAGGGGAAGAGTTGTTCTTCTACTTGGTCAAAGCTCTAAAATTTGCAACTGAGAGTTCTCTGACATCAGTGGCTACAATATGTGAGTCAGGATTCCAATAGAATCATCCCAATCTGTCAAACCTGTTCCTTCTCTGCCTCTCTGCAACAATGTCATACTGGTAGAATCTGAGATTTGGCATGGGTCACATGAGCATGGGTGGTTGAAAGGTCAGGGGAAGCCAAGACCATCCTTGAGTTCTCCCAATCTAAATATGTCTCTCAATTCTTTTTAATGTTGCAGCATAATTGTGGATGGAATGAGGCTCAACCTGTTTCAGCTCATCAGTCAAACTATTCCATCTCTGGGATAAACATCTCCTCATAGTTTCCTCATTTTCTGCTATTTTACCTCATACTCAGTGTAAACTACCTCAATCCAAGGCATAATCCTATTGCCATAACTTGGTCTGAGTAGCATTCTATTCCATTCTCTATAAATATCCCTTGGGTTGCTTGATTCAGCTCTAACAAGTAGAGGGATATCAGACTCCAATTGTTTATAAGCACCATGTTGTTGTCCCCAACTAATCTCATTTTGCACCGAAGACATGAATGCTCTCAATTGAACATCCCCAACATACAACAACGGGTTCCAATCATGGTCTTTTGTGACAACATAATTAAGTAAATAAAATTCACATAGCAAATTCTTCATTTCAAGGGAGGCAATCCTATAAGCATTGAAAAATTCCATAGGGGTATGAATAGAAGGATTCAAACTTGAGGCAATTTTTGACATCTTAAAAGAAAGATACTTCTCTTTCAAGAGCAGAGCATAGACCGTCGGAGGATCTCTACATTCTAGAATCTTTGGCACCAAAGCTGCCATATCATCTACCCTCTGCTTCAGGGTGGCAATTTCTGCATCTTTATCCTCAATCTCTTCATCCTTCTTCTAAATTTCCTCCTTCAACTTTCATTTTTTGTTTTTCCATTCTTCCTCCCTTCTTTGTATCTCTTTCCATAAATTCAAAATTGTTGCATGTATAGTAAAACTAGGAGGATTATGAATGCCTACCGGTCTTTTTGTTGATGGTGGCTCTTCATATGGAACTATTTGCATGGACTCAGGTTGTCCAGTTATCTATGGTTGTAAGGGTGTTGTTTCTTCTTCCTTTTGTTGTAGGGACTCTTGTTCTTGCCGTGGAAAATGCTCGACATTGACAAACTCTTCTTGACAATAATTTTGATCAAATTTAATAAACTCTTCCCAAGTCATTCCAGATACATCACACAAATATTTTTCAACTAGCAATTTAATCAAGCAATGGTGGGAAATAGAATTATCCCTATCTTTTTGGGTCTCGACTGCCATGATTGAGAGAAGATTGTACAACACATTGGGCACATTCATCCTCCTTTCATGCCTCATGTGATTCAAAAGCTTGAAGTGGACAAAATGCAAGTTTGACTGGTGACCCTCACAAGTGATGTATTTGATGACATACACAACTATTTGCTTCCACGGCTCGGGCATAGACATTCTTTTTGTGTCCTGCTTGTCTATGCTCAATGGGGGTTGTTTAGCTCTGTGAATTCAACCATGGCTGACCTGGTGTCTTTGGAAGTAGGGTATTTTTCACCATCAACAAGTAAGCTTGTAACTTCTGCAATTATTTCCTCTATTGCCACAACTTCTTACCCTTTTACTGTGGCTTTTCCTTCTAAAAATTTCTAGGAAAATTCAAGGGCAATGCCTTCATCAAAACCATCCAACTTCAAAAAGTAATCTATCCATTCACAATTTTGAAATTCGGCCAGACATTGTGCGTCCTGCAGTAAAATATCATGCACTGTGGTTCCATTTGAATTAACCCACCTCCAATTATCTGCAATCAAACAAATGCTCTGCAACTTCTTTTCTTGCAATTCCCCTTCTTTCCTACAATTCCCATCTAAGAATCAAATGCACTTCCCTGCAGTGTCTGCTAAATTTCAGGACCAACTTGCTAAATTTCTAGTGCCAGTATCGACTGAATTTCCTTTCTTTTGTTTTTCCTTTTTGCTTGCAACTCAAGATTACGACAGAGAAATAATGGCAAGAAAAGGAGTGATAAAGGGAAATTATGATAGAAAGAAATGGTGACTGTAGTTATTGTCACTTCACACATGCAAGCCATTCTCTTATTTAGATTTCAAATCAGCTCATTTTAAAATTTTTGACGCAGCGTAATATGATTTGACACATGGGCAATAAATTCACAAAATATTTGCATCTTTTTCATTCCCCTCCTCCCAACCTAAATTTGGAAATGTGTCCACACATGTGATATGGGAGTGGCTATTGACAGGAAATGATGGAATTTATGTGAATACGTATACTAACATACAATGATTAAATAAATGCACTTAAAGAGAAGATTAAAGATACCAATTAATGCGCACATACCTGAATGTGTGGAAGATTTTCTGCAAAGATCATGGATAAAGTACCATTCACCTTGTTGGAAAATGAAGTGAGAAATAAATGAAGATGAGGTGGAATGAAGTGATGGAAGAGAGAGAAAGGTGGTGATCGATGGGTGGATGGGCGGATGACGAAGAAATGGACTTCCACGTAAGTGAAAGTCTTTATTATGAAAGTATGCACCTCAATTAGGTTGAGGGAGGGACATTAGGTCCACTTCCTTTGGTTGTAGGAAACTCTAAGTGCTGAGTGAATTGCTGAAGGAACTCTTCTTTGGAAGTTGGTTTATGATATAATATGAGGCGATGACCGTTGACAAGTAATTTGAACCTTACAGGGTCAATGGTGGTAAGTTGAACAACTCCATTAGGAAAGACCTCAACAACTTCATATGGTCCTAGCCACCTTTTCTGGAATTTCCCTGCATTGTCCTGGTATATTGAATCATAGAGCAAGGCCCAATCTCCTGGTTTGAACTTCTTGTCCTTGATAAATTTATCATGCTACTTGATTCTTTGATTCTGCACTACTTCTATATGCTGCAGGGTTTCTCTTCTTATCTCATCCAAAGCATTTAGCTGCATGATTCTTTCTCTCTATGCTTCAGAAATATCCATCCCTAAATCCATTGCAGTTCATAGAGTTTTATGTTCAAATTCAATTGGCATCATAGCTGTCTTTCCATACAACAACTCAAATGGGGTGAAGCATGTAGTTGTTTTCCATGTTGTCCTATAGGCCCAAATAGCTTCTGGTAGTCTGTTTTCCCAATCCTTCCTATGGATAGCTACTGTTTTAGTCAGAATGGCTTCAATTTCCCTATTGGTCACCTCAACTTGGCCATTAGCTTGGGGGTGATAAGGAGTAGACTTTCTATGCCTTATATTGTACTCATTCACTAGTGCTGCAACAAGAGTTGATGTGAATTATGGCCCTTGATCAGTCACTATTTCTCTTGGGACTCCATATCTTGTGAAAATATCCTCATAAAGAAACTTTGCAACCTTATTATCTCTTGCATGCTTCATAGCCTTAACTTCTACCCATTTTATTACATAATCAGTGCATACCACTATATAAGACTTACCATTTGATGGAGGTTCAATTGGTCCCACAAAATCCAATCCCCACTTGTCAAAGGGAGTGATTACTACTTGAGGGAAAAGTTTCATTTCATTTGATCTGGTTGGTCTGCCCACTCTTTGACATCTATCACATTTTATGGTATAGCATCTTGCATCCTTATGGAGTATGGGCCAGTAATACCCTATTTTCAAAATCTTCATTGCTATCTTTTTGGCTGCAAAGTTCCCTCCACATGGTTCATTATGACATGTATGCAAAATTTCATGTCTCATATTCTCTCACACATCTCCTCATGACATGGCCAGGTCCAGTATAAAACAAACATCCAACAAGCCAAGAGAAAGGAATTTTTTTTTCATTGAGTTCCTTTTTCTCTTTTGGGGAGAAGTGAGAAGGAACTCTACCTGTAACTAAGTAATTGGCCATGTCAGCATACCAGGGTATTTGTACACTAAGAGAGAATAGATGCTCATTAGGAAAAGATTCATTTATGGGCTGATTGTCTTCTGATGTAGTTAGCCTTGAAAGAAAATCTTCAACAACATTAGCCTTCCTTGGCTTATCCATAATGGTTATATCAAACTCCTGCATCAACAGTAACCATCTTGCCAATCTAACTATGATCAATGGTTTATTCATGAGATATCTAATGGATGCATGATCAGTGTGCAGATAGATTTGGTAGCCCGTTATGTAATGTATGAATTTGTTTAGTGCATAGATTACTGCCAACATCTCTTTCTTTGTCATTGTATAATTGAATTTAGCTCCTTGCAAAATTTTGCTAACAAAATAAATAACATTTTCAACAATTCTGTCTTTTTGTCCTAAGACTGCTCCTATGGCATAATCTAATGCATCAGTGTGAATGTGGAAAGGAAGCTCCTAATTGGGTCCCTTGAGTATAGGAGCATGAGTCAGAGCTGCCTTCAAGTCAAAAAATGTCTTGTCACAAGCTTTAGTCCACTGAAATTCAACATCTTTAGTTAGAAGGGTATATAATGGTGCTGCTACCTTGTTGAAATCCTTGATGAATCACCTATAATATCCTGCATGACCCAAGAAACTCCTAACATCCTTCTATTTTGTAGGTGTAGGTAGGTTTGTGATTACCTCAATTTTTGTAGGATCGACTTGAATTCCCTTGTGGGAGATGAAGTGCCCAATAACTACACCCTCTTGCATCATCATGAAGTACTTTTCACTATTTAAGGACAAGTTTTGATCCTCACATCTCTATAGGAATCTCTTGATATTTCCCAATGCTTGATCAAAATCAACACCATAAGTGGTGAAGTCATCCATATAAATCTCCATGCAATCATGAGAAATGTTTGAAAATATGCTAATGACTGCCCTCTGGAAAGTTGCAGATGCATTGCACAAGCCAAATGGGAGTACTGAATAGGCATAGGTCCCCCATTGAAAGGTAAATGTGGTCTTCTCCTGGTATTCTGGTGCAATTTGGATCTAGTTGTAGCCGCTGAATCCATTGAGAAAAGATAATTATTGCTTTCTTGCAAGTGTGTCCAAAACTTGATCAATGAAGGGTAAAGGAAAGTGTTCCTTCTCAGTGGTAGCATTAAGTTCTCTATAATCAACATAAACTCACCATTTACCTCCTTTCTTGGGAACAATCACTAAAGGAGACACCCACTCACTATCTAAAATGGGGTAGATAAATCCTGCATCTAGCAATTTCTGCAATTCTCCTTTCATAATTTCTCTTAGTGCAGGGTTAATCCTTCTTTGTGGATGTCTTACTGGAGTGCAATCATCTCTGATATAAATTCTATGGGTACAAATTTTAGGATCCAGTCCCTTCATATCATGATAATCCCATGCAAATTCATGTTGATGGGCCCTTAATAGGTTTTCCAATAATAGTTGCTGCTCTTCATTCAATTTACTATTAGCAATAAAATATTTTCCCTCTGACACCTGGACTTGTGTAGTTAACTCTATCATGGCTGATTCATTAATACATGGTACCTTTAGTTCATACGGAAACAATGTATGGAACATTCTTGTTGCTGTAGGAAGTCTGTCTGTAGGAAGAGTGGCTACAGGAAGATCGTCTGCAGGAAGAATGTCTGCAGGAACAGTGGCTGCAAGAAGAATAGACAGAAGTGTCCTAACCAAAGTAGAAGATGATGCTTCCTCCACTTCATAATGGTTCTAAATTATGTTAACCAACACTTCATCCTCATCTTGGAGTTGCATTAAAGAGCTTCTTCCTAGCATCATAAGCTGTGCCACATAATTAACTTCCTCGGCCTCTTCACCAACTTGTGGCCATACAAAATATTCTTCATCATGAGATGGCTGAGCAGGTGGATAAAGAATTTTTTTTTTAGTACTCCTTCCATGTAAAATGGTCATGTCACCTGACTGACATCTAATGTATGCATCTGCAGTTTCCAACCAAGGCCTTCCAAGAATGATGGGATACCCACCTAGTGTAGCCTTATTAGAAAGAATCATAAAATCTACTGGATATTCCTAGGAGTCTAGAACTACCACAAGATCCTCTACTACACCATTTGGCTTAACAGTAGAGCTATCAACAAGCTACAAAATAGTAGGAGTAGATCTCATACTTGCAATATTTAGTTGTTTCAAGATGTCTTTGGTCATTACATGGATTGCTTCCCCTAAATCAATCAGAGAAATCTTCACTTGAATTCCATTTATGACAACTGCTACCACAGGACTGCCTGGGTCATTATATTTGGGAATAGTCACTTTTCCCAACATGATATTAGCTAGCTGGCCCACCACATGAATTGTAGTTGGGTCTCTCTTCTCCCTTCCCAAGTTTTTAAGACAAGCTTCCTTGATAGCTTTGTCGTAGATTGGAACATCCTTTATGTCCTGAAATAGGGGTATCTAAACACATATATGCTTTAGTTGATTCAAGATGTCAAAAGTGGTATCCTCCTTTTCTTCTTTCTTCTTGGAAACTTCCAATCTCTGAGGAAATAGTGGTTCTTTCTCGGTCTACTTAGCTTAGACTGGTTCAATATTTTTAGGTGCATTTGGCTGAATAGGATCATTTAGAGGCTCCTCTTCCTCTTCCACAGGAAGCTCAGTAATGATGGGCATGGAAGGGTCCAGTAGAGTGGTTCCTAAACGCAGGTGGATATCACTTACACTCACAACATATGCAATAAATTGATTTGAATTGGAAGAGTATGCAACTTGTTGTTGTGGTTTGTTATTTGGATTGGGTGTGGGATGAGTTGGTAGCTTAGTTGGTTTAGGTGCATTTGAGCTTGGATTAGTAGGTGGAGGAATTATACTAGGTTGTTGGGGCTGAGAAGGTGGTTGCATGTAATCAGTTGTTTGAGTAGGCCATTTCTATCCTCCTCTCCATTGATTTGTTTGCTTCTAATTTCTTGGAGGTGGTTGCCAGTGCCCTTGAAATTGCTGCCACTGAGGTGGAGAACTCTGATGGTTGGGTCAAGTGTTTGGAGGGTTACTCCAAGGTTGTGGTGGATATCCTCCATAACTAGGTAGATATGGGGGCTGCCATTGGTTATCAGATGAATAAGAGTTAAAATACGGTCTAGCATGGGATAGTGGATTTGGTGGCATACCTTGTCTTGGAGCCCAAGGCTTCCTTTGTGCAACATAGTAGACTTGGTCTTCTTCAATTTGAATTGGCTTGAACTCAGGTTGAATATGTTTGCTTTCCAGGTTAGCTACCATCTTACATCTGCAATCCTTCTTCTTTTCTCTATAGCAGGGACAATACTCTGTCAACATCATCTCTGCCTCCTCTTGCTTCTTTTTGGCCTGAAGTGTATCTAGTTGAGTAGCTAGATTTTTGATAATATCTTGCTTGAAGTCTACAAGCAAATGAGTGATCTCCATTCTTGAAACTCCACCGATAGTTGTCTTACCCATGGAAGATTGATAAGCTCTCCCTTTCTTTGAAGCTTCCCTAGAGTAATTTTGACATATTTTCTTGATATCCTCCCAAGGAACTTGGGAGATATCTCCTCCTGCCATGAGGTCCAAAGCATCAGTGCAACTATCATCGATTCCTCTAAGGAAAAACAACTTTTGTGAGTCCTCATTAAGTGCATGGTGTGGAGATTTTTGCAAGCAAAAAAAAAACCTTGCAATGTGGTCTTCCAAGCTCTCATCTTCCTTATGTTGCATCCTGAAAATGTCACCTCCTCTCATGTCACTACCCCTGCAGTATTCCTTGTACTTCTCAAGGAATTTTATCTTCATTTCTTCCCAATTTTCTACAGTATCTCTGCCTAGGCTCATGAACCATTTTAATGCATCCTTTTTCAAAGTGGTGGGAAATAACTTAAGCCTATGGGCATCAGTAGTGTAATCATAACTCCTGCAAAATATGTCAAACTCAAATAAGAAGGTATCAGGATCTTCTATCACAATTCCATAAAACTTGGGGAGTGCTGAGGCAGGAGTGTTCTTGATGTTGTCAACTTCATTTTGATGGGAAATGGGGAAAGGAAAAGCTGGTTGGTTTTGTCTATTCCTATTTGCATCACCCATGCCTGCTTGATGTGGTTCTAAGACAAAGGGGTTCTCAAGTTGGTTTTGATCTTCCGAGGAGACTTCAGAGCTAGTCAGATCAGGATATGCATCAACAAAGGGGTGTGGATCTTCTTCTCCCTCTTCTTCAGGTAGGTTCTGGTGCTCAACTAGCTGGAATGGATGAGGATTGTTAGGAAGAAATCTCCTATAATCATCCCTTCTCCTTCCTCTATGCATGCGGTATCACTCACTATCAGTCAACTCACACAAAGAATTGGTAAAGAATCAGGAGGGTCATTACTTCCTAAATGAGAATATGCTAAGAATAAATTCTAGAAACACTATAGCAAGAAAAACTACCAATGACTCCAAAAGACTTCCTAGCTTGACACCATCCCTAACAACGAAGCCAAAAATGTTGGCCTCCTACAATGATTTCATAACTAAGCCTTTACAACCATGATTTAGAGACTGGACGTCTAACCTGAATAGCCATTCAATCATCATGAAGGTGCATTTAACTTGTCAACCTAGGGACGTGAACTTGAAATGGGTCAATACAGTATGTGCACTAGGGGCTCAAGTAGCCATTGCATTCTACAACTAAGAAATACAATATTGAAAGTAAATTGCTTGAAAGTAAATAAAGAAAATGTTGAACAACAACCAACAACTATGCTAACTTGAAATGTAGAGCAAGAATGAAAATTTGAGTGACAAACAAGAAACTACTATGTCCACTTTGGTTGCAAGAACAGTCATAAAATGGAATTCTAGTGACTGTAGAAATAGTCGATGTCAGATTTCTAACCAAGTGCTAAACAACAAGTAATACTAAACTAATGCTAAACTAAAAAGACAGATTACTCACCAAGTGGGCCCCCTTGGATAAGTATCCTCTAAACTAAAAAGAACTCAGACGCTCAAACTCAGAACTTTATTTCATTCATTGTAAA
>VDFB02382939.1:0-108122 GCA_007258455.2 Sequoia sempervirens
GAGAAGTCTGAAACTCTAATAGGGAGAATGGAAGAGTGGAGTTGGAAGAAAAGGAAAAATCAAGAAGAGAAAACACACAATAGACATAAACAGGGAAGACACAAGTAGATACCTAATATGTCTAAACTTAGATTGACTAAAAATGGGATATGACAAGTCTACTCCACTCAAAATTGCATGTCCTCAAGCAATTGCAGGTTTGTATGTTCCAATATCTATGGACCTTCCCATGTTGCATGCTTTACCGGAAGATCTTTCCATCGAGTTAGATACTCATGACTGCTTTGAAAATCAAAACTAGTTTGTTGTATTCATCAATCAGAAGCAAATCATTCAAGGGTTCTATATGTTTTCCTAGCACCTTTTTGAGGTAAGACACATGAAAAACATTGTGTATCTTGCTTCCTTTCAACAACTCCAACTCATAGGCCGCTTCACTAATCCTTCTTAGAATTTTATAAGGCTTGTAGAAACATGGTTTGAGATTTTCCTACCTGTTGGTGTACGTTTTATCATCCACCGAACACACAGAATAAAATGTCCAAAGACACTCTATCCTCTCTTGAAAAACCACCGCATATGTTAAGATTGCGAGAAAATCATATGGCGATTCCAAGGTTTCTTTAGTCGGGTCTCGACGTGTGGATAAGCTCAATGGTCGTTGTGATAATGCTGGTAATAAACAAGGGGACTTACGTAGAAAGTCTGCACAAGCTAGGGACTTAGGAAATTTATCTTTGTAGGTTCTCAATTAGGACTTTCAATTGTGGATCTCAAAAAAAATGGCAAAAAGAATAGGGTTTAGAGAGTCTAATCTAAGCCTAAGAAATCAAGAGACAGTAAGGACTTGGTGAAGCGAAATAAACCACACTTTGTTTCGCCTCCTGCAGGACAACATACGCAAAGTGGGTGCAATCTTCAAGGGGTTTGTGAGAATAATTTTCAAACCTCGAATGAGGTTGAAGTTAAGCTTCCACGCTTAAGAGCTCAGGCTAACTTTACAAATCGAATGCAAATCATCCATTCGAAAAAAGTATGAGCTACACTTCACCGTTGAATCAATACGATCAATCTCTCATTCAATTAACAACTTTTCAAAGCAAATTCTACCTAATCTAACTTTAACTCTAATCTATGTAGCTAAGGCATGAAACCTCGCTTACTATTCAACAATAAGAAGGATTCAAGGTAACCATGCTCAAGAGCTTTTATCATTCAAAATAGCCCCTAATGCGCCAATATACTAACTGCCTCCAATAATATCAGCAAAATGAGGGGCTGTTCAACTTTATAGGCTCCCAATTACAATTCAATGGCCAAGATAGATTTCTAAAACCAACTACCGAGGATTACAAAAAATAAAACCCTCTAATTAGGTTTGTCACTTTCACCAATGAGAATTTTCATTTTATAATAATTTCTTAATCCTTTTTAAGCAAATATAAAACCAACAATAAAATAGAAAGTTGTTGTATGCTGATTTGGAAACAATTTGATTGGTTGGAAGATGATGAGGCGCCACCTCAGCCGCGGTCGGATGTCTCTTGGTTGCTTCGCTTCCAAAATGCTTTGCCTTAGAATATTTTCTCCTCTCAGCTGGCGACTCATCTCCCTATGCTTTTGCCCTTCCTAGCTTTGATCCCGGATTCCCTTTTCAGACTTTGATTTCGTCTTCTTACCTGTACTGGAATCTTTGAGGTCTGGAAGTCTCCCCTTGGAGTAGGTGTCTGGACTTGAAGTTGGTTGCTTTGAAATTCCTCCTGCTTGAACTAGGTTGATGTTATTCCTTTGGATTTCCTCTCTAAATTCTCCAATTCGTGTTGAGAAATTGCCTAAGTATGGGGATATGTTTGGAACACTCTCCTTGTCACCATCTGGTTCTGATTGGAAGCTTGTCTTTAATTCTTCAGGAGATGAAACCCTCAAGAAGTTGTCCGGATTGCTTCAATAGGTCTAGGATTATAGATGAAATCCTTCCAAGACGTCTGGATATCCATTCAAGCGTCTTGAATTTGGAGAAGAATGCCTTTGTGCTTTCGCCACAATGGAGGAAATTGGAATTTCCTCTGTGAAGTATTTCCTAGACTTAGCCAAATTTTGGCTATTTTGTAACACCTTCATGTGGACCATTCAACATTTAGCCAAGGTTTTGGCCATCTCTATGCTCGAACGAACTTTGCCTGTGGATTTTCCTTCAATTTTGAATTTGGCTTGTGCTATGTAGGACAAATTCCATCTCTGGACAAGGATTTTATCCACTTCCTCCTTCCTGTTTTCTGTCCAACACTTAGTGAATTCTTCTCATTCTCTCCTTGGGCAGACTTCACATGAGCTTGGACGTTTTCTCTCTTGGCCTAAGTCGGACTCCAAGCCACTTTGGACAAACATCTCTAGAGATAAGTCGAACTTTCTCTGGTGCTTATCATTTCTCAGTTGAGCAAAGTCGGATTTGCTAGTGGTTTCATCATCTTTTCTTTATGCTAGGCGAACCTTCTCAACACTTTGACATTTCTTTTCTTGGTCTCGGTCGGACTTTGCATCAGCGTTAGCCATCAGATTTGGCGGACCAAGTGGATGTCTCCGACATACCTTCTCCAAGCAAAGTTGACCTCAGGAAGGTTTGGATATGCCTCGCTAGGTGTTGACTTTCTCATGTTTGTGCTTATCTTTTTCCTCACTCTATTTTATTTGAAGTGACTTTGTCGCATTCCATGCCTTTTTCTTCTTCTTCTTTTAAGATTCACTGGCCAGCCATCCACCGCAAGAAATAAAATAAACAAATTCAGATTCTCTCCAATTTTACCACTCTCTCTCCGGCTTTCATGGTGGAATTTAATTTTTTCCTTCTCGATTTTATCTCTGGTCGGTACAAATTATTTTCTCTTCAAAAACATTTCTCGTAACTTATTTTGTCCTGCATTGTAATAAATTATTAAAATATTAAAATATTTCAATTTATTCCAACCCGCTTCCGTCTTCGGTCCATGGCTATTTCATTTTCCTTTCATTTTTCTCTTTTGCTAAGAGGTATCTTCCACTTTATCCTCAATTTCGTCTAGCCAAACCAAAATTCAAGCCATTCCGTCAACAAATTCTATGCTAGATCCCTGTTTTTCTTTGCCATAGCCAACTTTTCTCTTGCACTGAGCCTATTTTCTTCTGCCAAAGTCAAATTTTCTCTTGCTCAGTCGAATTTTTATAGGCAAAATCCTCGTCCGGATGTCTCATGCAGAATTTCTCGAGCTGTCCTATTACGCCCTTTTCCTCCCTTTGGCCATTGGCGGGATCACCTTATCTTCTCCTCTTTGTGTGCATTTTTCTTCGTCAAAAGTTGTCAATTTCTTAGTATTTTCTCCAGACTTAGTACTTTAGACTCTTTCCTCATCAGAAGACCTTGCTTTTATTCTTTTATTATATCCCCGACTTCATCTTTAGTATATTGTCCTTTCTTAATCTTAGATTATTCTCTCAGGGTGGTTACAATATTTCATTAAAGTCTTTATTTACCCCTTAGCTTCTTCTAATTCTTAGTTTCAACTTCTTTTTCTTGACTTTGCATCGAGACCAGCCAAAATCTTTCCTCTAAGTAGCATATGGACTCTCCTTCCTCTCTTTTTGATATGTATCTTGACGCCCCTCTTTTCTAGGGCGGACTTTGAAGCTTTTAGCATTTGTCTCAACATTTTGCCTCTTGGAAATGTCATAATATTTAGCCAAAGATCAACTTTCCACCTTTTTAGGCCCTCACACTTAGCAGATTTTCGAAATTACCCTTGCTGGGCCTCAACACTTAGTAAAATTTTTGATTTTTCTTCATTTTACATGTTCCATGGGATTCTCCGCCTGACATGCATGGCTGGACTTCCTGAAGGTCCTAGGATATGGAAGGTCCTAGGATATGCTCCCTCAAGGCTGGCGGACTTCAAGACTTCTTGGCATGCTCTCTTGCACATGGCAGACTTTATGACACCTTGGCACTTCCTTTAAAGTGGATGGCGGACTTCAAGACATGCTAGGCCATTGGACAAGGCGGACTTCAAGACTGTTAGTAGCCATTTCCATCTTTGACCAGGCAGACTTTGGATTAAGCTTAGCCACTTTAGCTTTCTCCCAAGGCGGACTTCAGCTTGTGTCTGTCCATTTGATGCTTTGACAGGGGCGGACTTGCTCAGATTCATTGCCATTGCATTGCTTATGGCTGAAGGTGTTCACCATTATCTTGTGAGCTGAAGGTCCTCCATACTTAGGCGAATATCTCAGTTTCCTACATGATTGTTCAGGCATATCCTACCTTCACCATGATCAGATCGCCATGAATGCTTCAGATTCTTTACGAATTTCCAGATTTTCCATGAATGTTCAGATTTCTTGACTGGTTCTTCAAATTTTCAACCATTCTTCGAAAGATTTTCTGTGATTTTTACCAGATTTTTCACCATTTTTGAGCAAATTTTCCAGATTTTTGAACTTTTTGTGTGATTTTCCAGAATTTTACCAAAATTTCAAAAAAATTTCGAATCGATTTTCTGAGAGTTTCGTTGATCTTTTCGAACTTCTGAGTGGATTTTTGAAACTCGTGACCTTTCTAAAAATAGAAATTTTCCAAAAATAGCAACTTTCCAAAGAAATACTTAACTTTCAAATGACCCTAAAAATAGGATCCAGGCCAGCCCAAAAGTGCCAAAAGCGAGGTCTAAAGAGAAATAGGGGGGCGGGGTGAGAAACCTAAAAGGCGGTATTCGGTTGGTGAAGCAACGGTCGATCCATATCTCCAGTCCTCTAAGCCACGATGGTGATTTTGCATTTGGTTAAACATGGATTCTCTACTTAGCTCCGGAGATGACTCTTAGCGGTACAGTGACCCCAGAACCCTCAAATGATGACCTCATTGTAAAAAGACAAGTGATAAGCAGTTGCAACACTGAGGTAAAAAGCGAAAACAGGGGGTCCCCATTTGCAATGGGGCGATGTGTGAAATGGTCACAACACTACCCACTTGCCTTCAAGGAAGATTACTTGTATAAGTGCAATCTCACAAAACCCATGTCTCTAATCTCAAATGTTCTCTCAATCCTATGATGGTCTGAATACATCTTCTATTGGTTTTGAGCTTGCTAGAAATGTCTATTTTGTTATATTCTTTGGATAAATAATGCATTCTTTGATATGGGTGAAGAAATCATCCTTGAGTCCCTTACATGTTAACCTTTCTTTGACCTATTTGCCTAGGGTTGCATGCCAAGGGAGTATCATGAATTGCTCGCAATTTTTTTCTCTTCATCCTTGATTTTGACGCCAAGTAGACTCTTCCCTTGTAGACAATAAGTTCATTGCAAATGGTGTACTTGTCATTCCACAACTTCCTTTCCAACACATTAGCTATGAACACATTCTTGGCATACTTTGTTATGACTTTTTCCAATCCATAAAGATCCGAGACATGGAACACAGATTTGGTCATCTAGACAACACATCGACAATAACATTCTTCCTCCCTTTGACATACTCGATAACAAAATCATGTTCTTGGAGTTTGCTCACCCACTTTTGCTACTGCTCATTTAGATCCTTCTGATTGAGAAAATACCTCAAACTATTGTGATTAGTTTTGACCGCAAATTAGCCACCCACCATATTGTCTGAATTTGACCAATGCATGCATGATGTGTAGCATTTCTTTATCATAGATGGAGAATTGTCTTTCCACTTTTGTGAGTTTTGGACTCTCAAAAGCAATCGAGTGCTTGTTCTGCATGAGTATGACCCCAATTCCTTCTCTTGATGCATCACATTCCAATGTGACGGGAAGAGGTGAAATCTGAAATTAATAAAACAGGGCACACGCTCATTAACTCTTTTAGTTTGTCAAATGTTTGTTGTGCAACCTCAGTCCATGCGAAAGTGTAACATACACGCCTGATTTTTCTTTTTTTTTGTTTTGTTTTCCCAACTGCTGTTTCAATGTTTTCTGAGTTTGCTTGATTGATGTTTTTTCATATGTCGTTGAGAGTGAAACATGCCAAGATATTCATAACAGATTGCAAAGAGGAAATAATTAGATAACTTGCAAGGAAGAGAGTTTTTTGCCTTCATAAATATTCTGATTTCAATATCACAAAGTTCAGATTTTACATGTCAAATATCAGAAAATTACATAAAAAATTTCAGACCTGTTTTTGCAGCTTCTTGTCAACATAACATGGCTCCTTCAATGACAACGACCACTACTTGGTAAAGTGAAACAAAATTGTTGCTAAACTAGGAAGAGGCATCCCTCAAACAGGTTTCTTTTGACTGCAAAACCCACTCCTCAAAATAGCTGACCAAGGTGGCGCTGGCTGGGATAGGTCGATCTGGCCTTAATATTCCATTTCTTCACCAAAAAATGTAATCTAATGCTTAATAGAGTCGCCATGGAGAGAGGCTTCCTTTGAAACATTACCCATTTGAAAACTCCAAACCCTTCAAGAGACATGAACAGAAAACCAGGTTCAGGTACCAAAACAAAGTGCCCAAAAATTGAAGAAAACCGTGCCAAAATCTTCATAAATCCACACCAAACTGAAGAGCTAAACCAAACACACCAAAACTCCTCAAAAATATTGATAAATCTTCATTCTCAATCACTCAAAAAAAAAACTCTGTGAAGCTCTATGTGACCCCTACTGTAGAATCACTCACAATTTGATTAGGGTGGATATTTCACCACCGAAGCCAGCCCATACGAAGAGGATTTTCATCCTCAGTTTGCAGCCCAAACAATCTGGAAGAAATCCAACAACATTTTGTTATGTAGCCAAAGTAGAGATGTGCAAATGAGAGCCAAAATGAAAATATAAAGAGGCTAGGGCAATTGGACTTGAAAAGCCTCTTAATTTCCTCCTAAAACCAACGCCCTTTTTTCTTTTGAAAATTAAAACATTTAAAATTATCTTCTCTCTTCTCTAGGCGTCCCACTTCATGGAGGAATTAAAATATTAATAGTGAATCCCGGGGACTCGTCCCCCCCCCCTAGGCTGTAGCATTTTTGGAATGGGGATGTCCCGGAGACGTGGGGACGGCGTTCCCACGTCTTCGGTGGTGCCACCGTTTTTTGGATCGCTGCCAGAGATGCCGAAACGTCTTGGCTAGGCGTCCCTCGAGCATCTCAGGGACGCCCAGGCGTCTCCCACAATGGACAGCCAAAAAGTGATTTAAAACATTTTTTTTTATATTATATTGGTTCTATTCGAACCCTAAGGGCATGTGGGGCCCATCTAAACTCTTACATGCCTTCAAAAGGCCCTCTAATCTTCATTTTTATTCACATTTGCATTTCTACTTGTTTGCTATAGCAAGAAGAAGAAGGGTGGAGGCTGAAGAAAGAGTGATTGGAGGAGTGAAAGGAGTGATTGCAAGTGAAAAAGGAGTGTCAAAGAGCAAGAAGAAGAAGAGGAGGAATATTCTTCACCTTGTTGAAGAGATTTTTCAAGCAAAAGGTAGCATTTTTAACTGATTTTTTATTTTATTTTCTAATTTTCAATGTTTTTTCATTTCTTCTTGTTTCATTTTTTAATTTTTCTTATTTCATTTCTTGTTGTTCCATTTTCTAAATTAATTTAGAATCTTAGATTTTGTTTTGCAATTTAAAATTTGTTGAAAAATTTAAAATATAGAGTTTTATTTTTTTAATTTTAAAGTAGGGCATAGGCTGAAACTATGTGTTTATTGATTTTTTTTTTCATTTTGTGAAATGTAGTGTCAAAATGAGCTCCCATAGTTATGAAATGAGTGAGGATGAGATGTAAGCTGATTCTCATAGTGCAAGCTAATCAGAATATGAACCTGAGCATGAGGATGAGCTCAATGAGGGGGGTGAGCATGGGTCAAATCCGGAAGGGCAAACTAGTTCCATGGCTAGTGCACTAGTTTCTACTGATTGCCCTTCCCAACTTTTGACAAAGTGGGCTAGGGGTCCTTACGATCCCAAATTTCCTCTCAAACAGTTTGCAACAAGAATAACAGCCCCAATGTCATCAACTAGTGGTACGAGGAAATGGAAATGCAACATTTGTGGTGATGATTGGTTTGGGAGCATCACCAGAGTTAATGCACACTTCCTCTTTTGGCCAGGAAAAGGTGTGGGAGCATGTGATTTTTTGAAGAAAGCTAAAAATTTGAAATACAGATTTGAGTTCAACAAACTTTGGGGTGTTCCAGATGACGTGGAAATTCCAATGCCTACTACCTTGTTTGGTAGGCAACATATTCAGACTATTCAGTAGATTCAGGAGCAGCAAATGCAAAGGCAGCCACATATTTCTACTCCTACATTGCATCAGAGAGTAGGAACATTGTTAGGGTCAGCCTCAGGACTATCATCCACTTATAGCACTATGGTTGAATCACAACAGGGCAAGGGGAAATGCAAGATGCAAAGTCAGCCTAACCCCATAGCTGATTTATTTAATGTGCACCCGAGGGATCAGATGGATGATTCCATTGGTAGGTTCTTTTTTGCCAATGGAATCCCATTCCATGTAGCTCGATCTCCTTATTATAAGGAGATGATTTCAATGGTGGCGAAGGGAGGACCATCATATGTGCCACCAGGTGAGCACAAATTGAGGACCACAATCTTGGATAACAACTATGCCAAGATCAATTCATTGATGGAGACGATGAGGGCATGTTGGGAGGAGTCTGGATGTAGCATAGTTATGGATGGGTGGACAAACATTAGGCATCGTCCACTCATCAATGTCATAGTTACATGCTCAGAGGGCCCATTATTTCTCAGGGTGGTTGATTGTTCAGGGCATCGAAAAGATGCTGATTTTCAGTTTGAGATCCTTCGGGCAGCTATTGAGGAGATTGGGCCACAAAATGTGGTCCAAGTAGTGACAGATGCAACACATGTGTGCAGAGCTGCAGGGAGGCTTATTGAGGCAACATACGGACACATTTGGTGGACTCCATGTTGTGTGCATGCCATGAACAATGCACTCAAGGACATGGGGAAGATTGAGTGGATAAGAGGAGTGGTCAGCAATGCTAGAGATGTGCAGATGTATATCTGCAACCACCACACTTCACATGCCATCTTTAGGAGCTTCACGAAGGAGTTCTTGAAACCAGTTGAGACCAGATATGCATCCTATTTCATTCTTTTGGAGAGAATGCTTGAGTTGCAAGAGCCACTACAACTCATGGTTATGACACAAGAATGGAATCGTTGGGATGGGGCAAGGACAGAGTAGGGGAGGAGGGTGAAGGAGATAGTGAAGAGTGATGCATTTTGGCATGATGCAAAATATATTGTCGCCATCATTACACCAGTTGTACAGGTCATCAAATATGGGGATGGGGATGCACCGAACCTTGGGGAGGTGTATGAGTGCATTGATTCTATGCTTGGACAGATGAGGGCAATTGTGCAAGAGAAGGACCCCACTTTAGCATTCTACAATGTTTACATTTAGCCTATTATTCAGCGTAGATGGGGCAGCCTAAACACTCTCTTGCACATGGTTGCTTATGCATTGAATCCGAAGTGGTACATGCCTAGGCCTAGTAGAGTTACACCGATTCAAGATGATGAGGTGAAGGAAGAGTTCTTCAGGTGCATTGATAGCATTTATGATGCTGAAGCTGTTGGCAACATTCGCACTGAGTGAATGAAATTTGCTACTCTTAGGGGTTATAAGGCTGCAGCAAAGGCGGACATAAGAACTATGGCACAGGAGGATCCGATTTTGTGGTGGACTTGTCATGGACCGAATTCACTAACTACCACACTAGCCATTCGTTTGCTGTCCTAGGTTTCTAGTTCTTCAACTTCTGAGAGGAACTAGTCTACTTATAGCTTCATCCACTCTCTTAAGAGGAATAGAATTACCTCTAGGAGAGCAGAGAAGCTAGTGGTTGTACTTAGTGCCTTGCGTATCACTGACTTCAGAACACGTGTGTACAAGGAGAGCCTAGCAGCACGATGGGATGTAGAGCCAGAGGAGCCATCACAAATTGATGAGGATGAGGATGAGGATGCTTCTGATATAGGGCTAGTTGGTGTTACTTTGGCGGATCTTGACCTTGAGGAGTCCAGTGGTTCCAGTGATGAGGAGTTTGCCGACCTCCTGAGGGATGATTAGAGGCCTCTGCCTCCTTCACTACATTTTGTCATTTTGACATTTTGATATCATGCTACTCATTGTAATCATCTTTATGATCAGATATTTTTGATATCATATAATAGAAATCTTCCATTTGCCGATTCAACAATTGTTACATTGTAGTATTGAGTATTACTATTCTAATTTCTAATTAGTAATTCGATATTGAAAACTTCAATATTCAATGTTCAATGTTCAAGTATTTACTATTTACTAATTTAGTATTTCAGTTTTGCTATTTTACTTCTTAATAGTCTTATACATCTTTTCATAACTAGTATTTTAAGTACCATATGTATAGTATATAGTATATACACCCTCTCCCCCCTCGCCCCCCCGCCGCCATCCCCCCGTCGTCCCAAAATTGAGGCCCCTTTGTCCCCCCGTTCTGGCATCCCCCCGTCCCTAACGCTGGTGGAACATAGAATATTAATAAAGCCTTTAAAAACAACTTTAAGTTGTACGCCTAGGCTATGGTACTTTTCAAATGACCACTCACCCCCTCAACTTAAGTTTATAAAATAACTTTATAAAACAACTTAATTGAATGAATTAAACAATTATCAAATACTACAACTTTAGGCTCTCCAAAACCAACTGAGAAATAATACTACTGCATACATATTGGCCTGGGACCAACTCCCCCAAAGATGACTTACTATAAATAGCACTGCTAAAAATAGCAAGTGTATACCAAACGCCAAAATTGAATGAAATTGAAGACCACTGAAGATTGCTGTGACCAACTGAAGGTAGCAACATCATAAACTGGCCACTGCTAAAAGTAGAAAGATGCCAACCATTGCAACTGCCACCATTGCAAGAAATAGTAACCTAGTGTTGAACTATTATCGGAACCACTTCTAGAATAACACTTATTTAAAATAGAACTTACTATAAATAGCATACTGCTAAAAATAGTGACTTCAAATGCATTTTAAGCACAAACCGGGCAATTGTCGCAACTTACTAAAATTAGTAAGTCTAGAAAAGGTTGTCAGATGCAAATACATGTCATACCATTGCGAAGCTCTTTGAAATCCCAGAAAGAATCCAAAAACCAATCTTGCATGCAAACTCCTGATTGAAATGCATGTCACTTTCATTGAATGCATGTCACATTTCTTCGAAGCTTTCCGAAAATCCAGAAAGATCTAGAAAACACATTGCCAAACTCCTGCATGCAAACCCTTGAATCCACAAAAGAAGCCTCCTAAAAAATAGGAAACCCTAATTTTGCCTCTGACTGGCCTACATGCATCTGGAAATAGGCTAACAATCACTGGAAAGTGTAGTACTAAAAATAGGGACACTACAGAAAGTTCCCTTCTTTGTTAGGTCAGTTAAGGGCATGACTAGTTGGGAGAAACACTTAACAAGTCACCTATAGTAGTTGCATAGGCCAAAGAATCCTCGCACTATGTCAAGGTCCATTAAAGAGGCCATTCTCTAATTGCTTTGATATTCTCCATGTTCATTTGCACTCCACTTGTGTAGATGATGTGACTTGGATACAAAACCTTTGTCATAGCGAACTCACACTTTGACTCCTTGGCAATCAATGTTTGTGTTTCCAAAATCACCAAAATTTCATCGATGTGTTGTAGTTGCTCCTCCCATGTTTTGTTGTAGATCAAAATGTCAGCAAAGAAGACGAGGAACTTTATTAGTTACTTGTAGAAAATTTGATTATACATGATTGGAAAATTGATAGAGCACTTGTCAAGCCAAACATCCTGACTGGAAACTCATAGTGGCCATAGTGACATTGAAAAACTATCTTGCAAGTATCCTCCTCTCAAACTCTGATTTGATGGTAGTGTAACATAGAAAAACGGAACCCTAAGTTTAATGTCTAAACCTAGGGTCAATTTAGCTCCTTTTTCAAAGGTACATTAGGATGCAAATCAACAAGGTGATTAGATTGACTTTCAACCCTAATGGTGAGTCAATCATACTTGGACCTAATCCTTCTTGGAAATGGATTGGAATTGATTTTCCTTGATTAACCTAATTAGACTGTGTGCCTTAATATGAAATATGCAAGAAATTGATAATTGATAAGCGGTAACAGATGTTTGCAGGTAGATCTGGGAAGGGCAGTGTTGTGTACTTGTCCTGAAAATTTGGATTCAGTCACTATAAGAGGACATAGTTGCCCAAGGGCGTCTCTGTCCTTGTAGGGCTATTCCAAATCTGTTTTCCTAGTCCTTTGATGTCAGATTTGAGCTCTGTGATGCCCCCTCCAAAGTGAGGCATCAGTTTTCAGTAGATTAGCCTATTATTGTGATCCTCGTAGGCTAATGAGATTGGATAGAGGGTCCATTGAGGGATGCAACTTCTTCAGTAGTCAGAGCTATGCAGGATTGGTGTTCGTTTGAGGTCTACAAGACTCTGTATGAAGGACTTGCTATTTATAGTAAGTCAGAGATGCTAGAGATGGAACCCTGCTATTTTTAGTAAGGGGGTATGGTCATATGCAGTTTCCTCATGCCAACTCCCAATTCTGACGACGTGCAAAAATGTTGAGTAATAATGGAGATATTAATATTTATTTGATTAAAATAAATATTAATGGTTTTGAGCTTATATTATTAAGTTATAATATAATTTTATATTATAACTTAAGTGACTTAAGTGAAGGGTCAAGTTCTCATCAGTTGGGGCTAGTTGAGCAATTAAATTAAATGGTAATATTTATGCACCAACAATTGAAACTTAAATGAAAATTAAAAGTAATATTATTACTCATCTCAAAATTGAAAAAAGAGGAGCTTTTTGGGTTAAATTGAACCCTAATGTGAGAAGCCTATTTATCTCTTGAAAATCGTACAAGGCTTCATTATTATGATTGTTGTTTTGTTGAGAAGACTTGTCTCTTTTTGGCTTTGGAGAAGAAGCTGGGGTTTCTGCAGTTTATTCCAGAGTATTGGCATTGGAGAACTTGAAGACTTAATTGCATCAGCAATCTGAGGGTGTGGAATATTCATCTGAAGTTGCTCCTAGGGTTGGCTTTACCCAGAGGTCGACATTGAGCTTATTAGAGAAGGAATTTCCAGAATTTTATTGTCAGAATAAGGATAGATTTTATATCAGATTTGTGTGTTTTAATTGGTGGCATTTGCCTTTGGCTGTGCATGCATCAGCCGTACCATCCAGCATCAAAGAAAGGGGGCGATTTTATCATTGGAGGTCATTAAAAATCAAGAATAAATTTATAGAGGGGCGCCTAGGCATTGGGAAGCTATTCACACTTGCTGCAATAAAAAAGACAACCTTTTGTAGGAGAATCGAGCTATTTCATGATCTGCTTTTTGGCTGGAAGTGATGATTAGCATTTGCATGTTATCTGCTCTATTCGGGTATGACTGTAATAACTTGATTTATTGAATATTGAGCAAATTGATAAGCATTTGGTGAATTTATTATTCTAGTTGTTAGCATTCCTTTATGTTTATGCATTTTATAGTTTGCAAATACGCCAAGAAAATACAAAAAAAAATAGAAAAACCTTATAAAAAGCAGCAAACACATAAACAAAAAAATCAGCATTGAAACAAGGGCACAAAGTGTTTTACATTCCGATCCCCGCTTACAAATTTGTCGGATCACTATTGGATAATTTTGTAGGTGAGTTTCCGTGAGTTGACAAGGTATAGGGCTTTGAATGCAACAATGGATGATTTTCCTCTAAACTTCTTTCAATCCTCTGCAAACCTGATACCTGCACATTTAAAGAGAGGGAAAGGGTTGTGCCATTTAGGGGTTTTCCTTAGTCAAACTCCGTGTTACTGTTTCCATTTCCACAATGGCAATGTCAATGATGAAATGATAATTGATAGGAAGGAATGATGAATCAACAAAATGCTGCAACTCACCACCCTTCAATGGCCTCCTTGAAGGACTGAAGTCATACACATCACCTCAAGGTCTTGGATCTTGCTTGCTTGAATTGCTTGGAGACCTACAAAAAGGGTTAGCCTTCACAAACATGAAAACATGAACATGCATAAACTCACATAGGATTTGACATGATGTTTGGATCTTGAATTGCTGCAATAAATCATTGAAATGTTGCTCTTGACTTGTTTGATAGTGCTCTTGATTATAAGTTTGCCGATAGTTTTCTAGATAGATTTCAAATGATGCAATAACTAGGTGTTTATAGGCGTTTATTCAATTTCTCACAAATTAAATCCCGATAGCTAATATTTTCAACTTGAATTCAAATGTTAAAATGCTGGCACCGACATATTCAAATTTGGATCCTGGCAAAATAGGGGGACCGTGACTCCCAAGGGTGTCCCAGTCCTGGCCCTATTTTCCAAGATTTTAGGTGTCGGGGGAAAAACATTAAATAAATGCATTTGTTCAATGCTTGCAATTTGTTGGAAAACAGTAAAAATAGGTTATAGAATGCATAATTTGGGAAATTAGGTGCTTAATTAGGCTTAATAATTTAGGGGGGACAAAACATAGTGTGAAATTGTCAAGGGTGACAATCTACGACGCTACAAGTAGCTTGATCTGAAATCTATTATTTAGGAATAGATTGCTTCATGAAGCTCATCTATCAATTCATCAATCTTGGGAATGTGTGAGATGCCCAGCCCAGATATAGGGCAAAAATGTATTTCCTTTTCACTTAGAGTTAGTAATATGAAATACCATGCACAATTTTGTATACACAGCAGGAGATACTAATGATAGTAGATTGTTTACATTTCGTTCATAAAAGTAAATCATAGGAAAGAAATTGAAACAATCTTAGAATTATACCAATGCAGCAACATGTGATTAATGAACCTTTTAGTCCACAAAACCCTTCCAAAAATAATAATACTATTTATTATATAGACCAATACAATCACGATGGGCTTGGTCACTTTACTACCGAGAATCGGCCCATAATGAAACAACAAAATCTAGAGGATGCTACGTAGATGAAAACACAACCAAAGGTTTTGAACCCCAGATCTGAATTACCTCAACCCGACTTCCCATTCATACTCGCAAGAATGCCCACCAATGTGGAATCACCCGATAATGAAGTATCTAGACACTTATTTGTCAACTGCCCGTAATGCCGTTTCAGGGATGCACAAATAATATTGGTGCATCAAGGATATCCAATCACTAGACCCATCACGCCTTCTATGAACTGGCTTGCAATGTCGTGAGAGTGGCCAAAGCTGGAAGGCTCAGCCACGATAACTGTTGCCATGAAGTCTCCCGCCAATGACAAATTCAATCCCCTTTCCTTGTTCAAATCACCCTTGAGCAGAAAGAATAGACCTGTGAGATACGTGGATGGGATCGGAAATCATGACCTGCCGGATGAGATTGTTGCCTCACTTGGTGGTTGATGCAATAGGGCCCGAGGTTTTCGTTCCTAGAAGAAATCGTGTTTCCAAATCGTGATATTCAAAATGATGAAATATTCCAAGTAAATATGCAAGCTACGTTGCCTTCCAACAAGTCGGCCACAAATCATAAATTTAAATGTTATTTTTTTTAATAATTTAAATTTATATTATTATTTAATATTTAAATTTTCAAAAGTGTTTAAAAACACTATTTTGCCACCACCACTTGAATTTAGGCCCCTGTTAAGATGGGGACATGACAGTCCTCCCCGCTCGGATGTTGCTTTCCTTCAAGCAACTTCAGATTTGGATCCTTGAAGGCCTTTGCTCCTGCCTATGTCTTCTCCATCTCCTTGGTTGAAACTTCCTTAGGGAATGCCTTGGAAAATCCTTGAAGGACGACCTCTTTTCCATCAGATTTGAACTTCAATTCTTTGGTTTGGTGGTTTGTTGTGTACTCTCCAAGTGAGTGCAACCATTGTATTCCTAGGACCAAATCAGACTCACCAATGACTACCACAAAAATCGTCTTGCATTTGGTATCCACATAGAACCAACTCCATTTGTTGAATCCAGTGGTTGCATGGAAGAGTGTAGCCTCCTGCTATTGATACATCAAACCCTTCGAAGTCTTCAATCCTTAGACCCATCTTGGCCACAAGCTCCTCGTCAATGAAATTATGGGTGGCTCTACTATCAATTAATATTGTTACCTTTTTCCTTTGTAAGTCCCCTCTAATGCGAAGAGCGTGACACCTAGTGTTGGTGTACGTTTTATCATCCATCGAACACACATAATAAAATGTCCAAAGACACTCTATCCTCTCTTGAAAAACCACCGTGTATGCTACGATTGCGAGAAGATCATATGGCGATTCCAAGGTTTCTTTTGTCAGGTCTTGGCGGACTTCCTCAAGTCCTTTTCATGTTCCATTAAGGCATGGTGGACTTTCTATCCTTCTTGACATTTGCCTTCCATATTCTTCCTTAGCGAAAATTCGCATTTTCTCCCTCTAAGGCAAAAAATTACTTAGCCAAAATTTCAATCTTTTCCCCTTCTAGGCCTCCATACTTAGAAAAATTTCGGATTTTCCCTTCAAGGCATCAAACACTTAGCAAAAATTTCAATTTTTTTTCTTTCTCATGCCTAGGCGGACTTTCCAAGTGCTTTGCCAAGTCAAGGGTGGACTTCTAAGAGTCTTTGCCATCTTCCTTAAGGCTTGGGCAGACTTCACACATGTCTTGCCAAGGCTGGGCGGAGTTTGAAGAGTCCTTGCCACTTTTCTCCAAGGCATGGTGGACTTTGGAAGGTCTTTGCCATGTCCCTCATTTTAAGGGCCGACCTCATAGAACTTCATGCTATTTTTTTGACTAAGGCAAGGGCGAACTTTGAAGGAGGCTTGCCATGTCCCTTAAATGTAGGGCCGACCTCTTTCATGGCTGAACATGTTCTCTTGATGGCGAATTTTCCAGACTTAGGAAATTTTTTTTCATGAATTTCATGCCTTTGAGTTGATTTTTTTGGCGATTTTTCTCAGATTTTGACTGATTTTTGATTGATTTTCCAAATCTTTTATTTGATTTTTTGATTTTCAATGATTTTTTTCAATTTTTTGGTTGATTTTTGGATCTAAAGATGGAAAGTTGACTCGTTGACCAGGGTTGACTTTCTAAAAATAGAAAAAGCAAAATCCCTAAAAAATAGGGAACCCCGTTTGGTCCAGAAATGCCAAAAATGGAAAAACGAAAAAGCAAATTCCCTAAAAATTAGGAAGTGTCAGAATCGGTCCAAAGCACAGGCGATCCTCGTCTCCTGGACCTTCTGAGCCCTTCCATAGCATTTATGCACTGATTCAAGCATGGATTATTGACTTGGCTTGGATGACTCTCAAAAAGACTGACTTGAAACTTTGAAAGGAGTGACTTCATGAAACCGTTGCGCGGAGACAAAACCCTAAAAACTAGCAAACTATTGGGGCTCCCCATTTGCAATGGGGTGATGTGTGAAAAGGTCACAACATCTGGTGACTCCACGTGGGGAATGTTCCTGAATGTTCCAAAGATAGTACCCACTTCAATCCGGAATTTTAAATTAATTCTAACTAATTTATCCCTTGACCAAGAAGAGTATTCAAAAGGAAAGAGAAATCTTAAACCGTATCAAGACATTTTATCCTGCAGTTATAAGTTTGTGCAAATGATTTTATTCACATCTCTTAAGACCAATATGACCCTTTGGTTTCATCATGGCTTTCCAGTGTATTTTTGTCTTAGCTCCGAAAGCATCCTTGGATAGAGCCTCGCTGCCAGCGAGCGTCCATAGCCTCGACGAGGTTATCTGCTATAATCTCACAGAGATTGCTCTACTTCCGGTGATCTGCTATTTTTCTTGTTTTGATTGTTTTATACACCTGTAGAGATGTCCACACACCCAAAAGCCAAGTGCTCTTGATTTTCATTCTTTTCTTTTGATTGATTTTGATATCCTTTTCTTTTCATATATTTCCACACTTTGGCCTGTAAGCAATGAAGCTCACATGGGTTTGAGCATTATAGTGGCATTGAAGCAAGACTTTTGATTACTTTCCAGCCAACAACTTCGCCTAGCAGACCATAATTACTCAGAGAATTCTTTAAGTGTGTAAGATATAATAACTGTAAGACTCGGTGTCAAGACACAATAGATGACCTCCTTTCCAGTCAAGTACTAACCTTAACCTTAAGATACTTAAGAAACAATTAATCTAGGCTTCATAGATTTTCCACAAATATTTACCTGAGGAATATTCATAACATACCTTAGCGAGGTCAGTCTAGAGTGTGCGTGTAAGCAACATCACCTTTCTTGCAGAATGGGACACCCTCATTCAAAAACTAACCAAAGCAAAGTGAAACGAAAGCAAACTAATCTAAGAAAACAAAGACAACTAATTTAAGGAAAGCAAAAACAACTAATCTAAGGCAAGCGAGAACCAAAACAAAGCAACTACTCTAACTATGTGCAAGCAAGCTCCATCAAGGAACTCAGGGCCAAAAATAATGTTTCAGAAACTGCTTGTTGACGGGCAATGGGATGTCTTCCCCTGTCAAAGTCTTTAACTTGAATGCATTTTCTCCTAATATCTCAACAATCTAGTATGGTCCTTTCCATAAGTTATCAAACTTATCGTGATCCCCTCTTTGTTCGTGGGCTTTATCCCAATATAGGACCAGGTTAGAGATTCTGAATGACTTTGTTGTTGCGCGTCTATCAAACCATCGTTTGACAACCCCTTGGTGTTTAGCAAAGTTTTTGAGAGCTTGATCTCTCTGTTCTTCTAGTAGCAATAGTTGCAAGAGACGAATCTGAACTCTATCATCTGGGTCTAGGTATTCTTGCATGAATCTAAGTGTTGGAATCCTCAGTTGGATGGGGAAGACGGGGTCTTGCCCATAGACTAAGTGATATGGAGAAGTTCCCAACGACCTCTTGGCTCTTGTCCTGTTTGCCCACAAGGAAAACCTGAGTTGAGAATGCCAATCTCTCTGGTTTTGATCCAACAATTTCTTGATTACATTGAGCAAATTCTTATTCGTGGACTCTACCAGCCCATTACCTTGGGGGTAATAATTTGAAGAAAATTTTAAAGTGATCCCATAATTGAATACCCAGTTGGAAAACTTTAATGAAGTGAAAGTAGAACCATTGTCGCAAGCTAGAGCCTTAGGACAACTGAATCTAGTGATAATATGTTCCTCCAAGAACTTGATTACTGCATCTATTGTGCAATTCTTCAGTGCCTGTGCTTTAGACCATCTGGTGCAATAATCTGTTGCTGTCAAAATATATCTGTGTTGGGCTAAAGATGGTGGGTTTATCATGCCAATCAAATCAAGTCCCCACATTGAAAATGGTTTCACTTCCGTGATCGGCTGTAGTGGTAGAGTGGGATTCTTTTCGTGAGTTGCAGTAACTTGGCAGGTGTGGTAGGTCTTAACATGCTCATATGCGTCTTTGAAAATAGAGGGCCAATAGTACCCTACTCTTAGGATTTGATAAGTCGTAGCCGGACTTCCTCCATGTCTTGTCCCAAACTTAGAATGGAAATGCTCCATAATTCTTTTAGCTTCATCGTTTCCCACACATCTTAAGTAAATTCCTTCGTGATTCCTTCTATGGAGAATTGACCCCTGGAGCATATAGCGTTGACACTTGTGCCTGAAGGCTCGCTTCTGTGTTGGGTTCATCTATGAAGGATACTTGCGATTTATCAAGTATGTGATGATGTCATAATACCATTCCTCTGGGGAAGTATCAGTCAATACATACGTCTGTTGTACTAAGCCATACCCTTCAATGGCCATTGTCTGAGCTAAAGCTTGCCCACGAACTAGCTTCATTGGTTGCAACTCAATATCATATTCTTGGATAGTGGCGACTCACTTTCCTCTTCTCTCTCCTAGCTCATTTTGCATTAGGAGTGTCTTGACAGCTGCATTAGGAATGATGGCGAAGACTTTACTTCTCAATATATAGTGCCTGAATTTTTTGATGGCCTTTACCAATGCATAGGCCTGCTTTTCAATACTCGGGTACCTCAATTCCGCATCCTTGAGAGGTGAGCTCATGAAAGCTATGGGATGCTCGTCTCTCTCTTCTGTTCTTTGGGTTAACATTGTTGCACAAGAATGTTTCGATGCGAAGGAATATAAGTAGAAAGGTTTTGTATAATCTGGGCTAACCAAGACAAGAGCATCAACGATGGCTTGCTTGATTTCCTCAAATGCTTTCTTTGTTGGCATGTTCCACTCCATTTTTGCATCCTTCTTTAACATCTCATTTAAAGGCTTCACTATCTTGGAAAAACCAGTGATAAATTTTCTGACAAAATTGATCTTCCCGAAGAAAGATATTAGTTCCTTTTTGCTAGTAGGCAGATGAATTCTTGATATTGCCTCTATGCATTCAAGATCAATCAATATTTCTCTCTTAGTGATCAGGTGACCTAACAATTTGCCTCCGGTAACACCGAATATGCATTTCTTTGGATTTAAGGAAATCCCATACCTTTGACATCTTTGAAATACCTTCCTTAGGTCTTCTATATGGTCTTCTCTCTTCTTCCAAAACACCGTCAGATCATCCATATAGATGATTATACACTTTCCAATTAAATCTTTGAAGGCAATGTCCATGGCCCTCTGAAATGTGGCCCCTGCACTAATTAACCTGAAGGGCATTCTTTTGTAGGTGAAGGTTCCCCATTTCGTTGTGAACTTCGTTCTCAATCTGTCTTCATATTCCACCAGGACCTGGTTGTACTCGCAATATCCGTCCAAAAAGGACATCATCCGCGAACCATTGACAATTTGTAATACTTCATCAAGTGATGGCAACAGGTAATTGTCTTTTTCCGATGCTCTATTTAAATTCTAGAAATCAACACATAGTCTGATTTCTCCATTTTTCTTCCGCACTGGGACGAGATTGGAAACCCACGTTGAGTGGCGCATTGGGAATATGATTCCTGCTGTTAACAATTTCTTGACCTCCTGATGAATGAGTGGTTCCAATAATGGATTAACTGGTCTTTGGTGTTGTCTAAAAGGCTTGCTTCCTGGCTTAATCGAAATTGTATGCGTGATGATGGAAGTATTGTAGGTTCTCAAATCTTCATAGCTCCATGCTATGACGTCAAGAAACTGTCTCAATCTCCGAATTATTCCAATCTTCTCTTCAGGTGTGCAAGTCTTTCCTATGCATACATTTTTAACCTCATGCTCTGATCCCATATCCACTTTTTCGTATTGGTCACCTTCAATCCTTTGACTCTTCATTTGATCAATTTGATCTTGGTCAAATATTCTTTCCAATTGTATCATCCCTCTTGGAATGATGTTTGTCTTTAAGTTTAGGATGCCATCGTCATCAAATTCAGCTTCTCTCTGTGTTTCTTCCTCATCAATAACTTGTGCTGCAAAAACGTTTGAGCTCGTTAAAAATTCACGAATGTGGTCATTGTCTTCAAAAACTTGAAAGTTTGTAATATTGTCTGGAATTGATGGTATGGATGATAGCTCCACTGTGAACTGGCTTATGCCATCCATGACTAGCGGCTCCAGTGAACTGGCTGCCTGTGCCAAAGAATTTGCTACTTGATTGCTCAATTGGTTCATAGATTGAATATTGAAAGCATCGAAGCTCTCAATAATATCCCACACTCTGTTGCGGTAACAAGTCAATCTTTTATTATGGCAGACATATTGTTTCTTTACCTGCTTAACGACTATCTCTGAATCTCGAAGAGCATGTAATACTCTTGCTCCTTTCCTTAGTGCTAGTAGTAACCCATGAATCAAAGATTCATATTCTGCTACATTACTCGTGCACGGGAACTCTAGTTTGTGAGCAGCAAGATATACTTCTCCTTTCGGATTGATTAGCTCGAAACCAACTCCAACTCCTTGATCTGGATCCATCAAACTTTAGGATCCAAACTTGTTCTTGTTGCAGGGCATGTGGATTTTTGTTTTCTTCTTGATGATCTTGCTCAGGTTCTATCTCCTCTATTCTTACTGAGGTAAAGCCATCAATGTGATTGACCTCTGCATGGTTCAAAAAGCCTAATGTTTGTGGAATACTTTTCTGCACTTCTTCTATGGCCTTATGGCACATCTTACAAATGAACTTTGAATGAGCTGTGTTGTGGACTCAACACCAATTTGGTAGCAATAAATCTTGAATATGAATATCTTCATGCAATTCTGTCTTCATTTAGACACTTCTCCAGACAAAGTTTCTGAAACTTTCGAACATTCCTTCATCATTGTCCTGGGAGCTCTCCCCCTTCTCAATCAGTGCATTTGTGGAGTCAGTCATCCGATTACTTTCTTGAATTGATTCATCCAACATGAGAACTTCATTTGTTTTAAGCTTGTAAGTGCCTAAGTCTATCTCTAGAAACAATATCTCATTATTCTCTCTGTCTTCAGTAATCATCAACTTGAGCCTCGGTGTGCTGTCAATTCTTATTTGGTTCGGGACTCCTTTCCATGGTAGCCACATATGGGAAAAGTCTGTAGCAATATCTTCGTTCAGCCTCCTTGCCCAGTCTCTACTCAAAAGCATGTCGTACTTATCAGGAATATCCACTACTGAGATGTCTATACAACTTTGTATTCTCGAATCTGCTGCTAACTGCATGTAGATATTGTTTAATTCTCCCATAACTGGGACTTCCGTTTTATCTAACTATGTGACTTTCTTGTTGGTTCTTGCAGGTACAAGTCCCAACCTGTGGCAGACAACAAGCGGCATCATGTTGCTTGAAGCATCGGAATCCACTAGGCAATTGTGTAACATTCTGCCAAATATTCTGACTGACAATAGAAATGGAGCAGGCTCGTCTTTTCCTTGGTAAAGGACTACCAGGTGTTTGTCCTGATTGTTGATATCTCGGTTCTTCTCCTTTTGTGTTCTAGGAACAATTTCTCTTTTTGGTGGAGTCTGTGGTCGCTCATTTGCTAGGACTTCTTCTTGAAAAGTGTCTGTGTCCATAAGGACTTCCTCTGGCGACATGTCTCTTTGATTGGAACTTCTAGACAATGCCTGGGCCATTCCTACAACACTGGAAGGTTGTCGCGGAGCATCCAACATATTGCCTGTCATTTCTAACTCAGCAATATTGGTATTTGTTGGAGCATTGGGTACTCCTCTATTTGGCACATTCTGCAGGATGTTTCTTGGAACAACTGCTTCAGTCAAACTGCCCAAAAGTGTTTCCCGAATCTCAGGGATTCTCATTAACTCAATTAGAGGTAAGCTGACCTTCATTCTTTTAATTCTTCTAACACATACGAACTTAACCTCTTTAGTTCTCAAGGACGGTCTTTTGTTTGAGCTTGAACCTGCTCCACTTGAGGGTTCGCTTGCCTTGTTTGTTCCACCTGGGGAATAGTAGCTTGTCTTGCTCCATTTGGCTGAGCATTTTGCTGACGATATTTTGGCGAATCTCTGGGAAGAGATGGCACATTGGTAGCATTTGGATTTGGTGGGGTCGTGAAATTGTTTGGAGGAATAGATGTAGTCAAAGGTTCACTTTGGTATATGAATGGATTTCTAGACACTTGTTGGAGCACTTCTCTGGTCCCTTCTACCAATACACTATTATACAGTAGAGGGAAATTATAACCATTGACTGTAGATGGTTGACTAGATGGGTCTTGAATTTCCGGTCCATCTTGAGTTCGTGGCGCCTCCACTAGGCCATTTGCAGATGCGGGTGGAAATCTTTGATTATGTTGATATTGTGGGTATTCTTGGGGTGGAAATCTGACACTCTCAATCACAAGGGCCTAATCATATCTTGGTGCAGGAACTAATTCGTATCCGGTTACTGGAGGATCTTCTGCCTCTGAATTCCTTCTTTCGCTTCTGAAAATATCTGCGGCTACTTGGAACTCGCGACAATGTAACTTAGAATGTTGATCTATGTTGTGTAGTCTGCACCATCCTGATAACGCTACTTCAGCTAGGAATACCTTGTCTGCGGGATGATTGTCGGCAGGCGGATTATCCAAGGGTGACGGTACAGTACCATTGTTAGGAGGTCTGGTATTCCAAGTCTTCTTTTGGAAGCCTGAATTGTTGTTCCGGAAACCTTGATTATTTCCTTGATAATTCTGATTGTTCCTTTGATATTCGGAATGACCTTGACCTTGGTAATTCCCTTGAGGTGCCTGATAGTTCTTTTGAAAACTTTGAATTTGGCTATTTTGACCTTTCAAATATGTGACTTCAGTCGACAGCTTCTTGACTTGTTCAATCAAGTCCTTCATTTCATCCTTCTCTTCTTGAGTTCGCGTTGAAGTTGTCGCATTCTAAAGATATATGGGTTGAGTTGGTGGCATTTGGGACATAGGCTCTCTTGGGTGAAGGACCATTTGATTGCCCACTGGAGGAACTGGGTTCATCATGGTTGTCTAATGAGCCAACGCTCAATTAATATCTTGAACTTGGTTCTGAGTGGCTGCATTCCCTAAGTAATTGAGTGGACCAAGAGCCATACCTACTCCTAGACCATTACTGGCCTTTATTGCTGCAACATATGCTTCCTTCAAATCTGTTGGGAGCGAGTTTGTTGACTTCACAAACATGGCGGTAAGACAATCCAAAGCTTCGTAATAGATTGGCAATGTCGCTGCATTGTCCAACTGATAAGGATCTCTTAACCTTGTATAAGCTCTGTGTAATCTGTTGTTGAACGTGCTAATTGGTTCGTGTTCTTGTCTTTTCACTTCCACAAATTGTCTATACAGATCAGATGGGGAAATTGGTGCCCTGAACTTTTCTAAGAAAGTTATCTTCATTTGTTGCCAATTGTGGATGGAGTTGGCCGGAAAATGGATGTACCAGTATGAAGCCTCCTCATCGAACGTGTAGGGGAACAACCTACAGGTGACATCTTCTTCTTGGATATCTCTGTTCTGAAGATCTTCGAAAAGCTTGATATGTTTGTCTGCAGTGTGGTTTAGGTCACCACTGTGAAACTTGGAACAAAAATGTTCCGAATTCTTAGGTAAATCATGATAAACAACAAACGTCATAGGCGACGCATTAGTTGCACACCACGCCATTGGAGCTTTTGGGTGGTTCACTTGGACTGGTTGAACTGGTGGAATTGGTTGCACAGGTTGTGCAGCCACTGGAACTGGTTGATGGTCTGGAACTGGAGTAGGTGGCGGTGAGGTTTGGAAGAGACCAAAAGGAATTTCCTCACTCGGTGCTGCACTAGATGTTCCCTCCTGTGATGCTTCAAATTTCTTTCTTTGCCTATTTCTATAAGGCGATAGCTCTATAAATTCTTTTAAAGAATTTGGAGTGGATCTAGTAATTCTTCGAAGTCTATCTGCTGAGAAAGAGCCAATTCGATCCAGTGTGTTCTTCTTCAATCTTGTTTAGGTGGTGTAGGAGCTGGTTGGTTTGCTTGCTGTGGGACTTGTTGATTCGCCTGTTGGTTGGCTTGCCGGTTTTGCTCTCGTTGAAGAGCTTCAAATCTTTCAACAAGGAGATCCCTTTGAATATTGAATTCAATTCATCGTGCTCTTTCTTCTTCTTCCTCAAGAATATAGTGCATGCGAAACCAATTAGGAGCACTTCTTCTCACTTGCCACACAAGGCTAAACAGTTCGGTAATAATATCCTCTTGTTCATCGTGAAAACCCAAGTTAGGCTGTAACACTAGCTGAGGATCTTGATTTGGATCAGGAATGTTGGCCGGGAGCACCATTCTTCATCTTATTAACAACGCCTGAATTTGAGGATGAGCCTGTAGCAACTGATCGTTCTATCTCGTCAAAGGTTTGCTTTAGACGATCGATCTTCTGTCTTATCAAGTCTCTCTTAATTGCTTCCTCAAATCTTTTTCCCTTTTTTTCTTCTCTAGCAAGGACACGGCTTGTCTGTCCGAATTGAGCACTGTTGGTTTGTGACTTCCAAGCTAGTGTATACAATTGATCAATAATATCTGTCGGTGGTTGATCTGGTTGTTCAACAGGTACATGAAAAGGAAACTCATATGGTAATAACATATTGCATCATGCCTACTGCCTTAACTTGTAAACGATCCCTTGTTGTGTAGCCCTCCTTCTAGCGCCAATTCTATGTTGGTATACGTTTTATCATCCACCGAACACATAGAATAAAATGTCCAAAGACACTCTATCCTCTCTTAAAAAACCACCGCGTATGCTACGATTGCGAGAAGATCATATGGCGATTCCAAGGTTTCTTTTGTCAGGTCTTGGCGGACTTCCTCAAGTCCTTTTCATCTTTCATCAAGGCATGGCGGACTTTCTATCCTTCTTGACATTTGCCTTCCATATTCTTCCTTAGCGAAAATTTGCATTTTCTCCCTCTAAAGCATTAAATTACTTAGCCAAAATTTCAATCTTTTCCCCTTCTAGGCCTCCATACTTAGACAAATTTCGGATTTTCCCTTCAAGGCATCAAACACTCAGCAAAAATTTCAATTTTTTTTCTTTCTCATGCCTAGGCGGACTTTCCAAGTGCTTTGCCAAGTCAAGGGTGGACTTCTAAGAGTCTTTGCCATCTTCCTCAAGGCTTGGGCGGACTTCACACATCTTGCCAAGGCTGGGTGGAGTTTGAAGAGTCCTTGCCACTTTTCTCCAAGGCATGGCGGACTTTGGAAGGTCTTTGCCATGTCCCTCATTTTAAGGGCTGACCTCTTAGACCTTCATGCTATTTTTTTGACTAAGGCAAGGGCGGACTTTGAAGGAGGCTTGCCATGTCCCTTAAATGTAGGGCCGACCTCTTTCATGGCTGAACATGTTCTCTTGATGGCGAATTTTCCAGACTAAGGCAAAATTTTATCATGAATTTCATGCCTTTGAGTTGATTTTTTTGGCTATTTTTCTCAGATTTTGACTTATTTTTGACTGATTTTCCAGATTTTTCTATGCTTTTTAGTTGATTTTCTCAGATTTTTGCTTGCTTTTCCATGCTTTTCCTGATTTTTTATTTGATTTTTCAATTTTCACCTTTATTTTTCAATGATTTTTTCCAATTTTTTGGTTATTTTTGGATCTAAAGATGGAAAATTGACTCGTTGACCAGGGTTGACTTTCTAAAAATAGAAATTTCTAAAAATAGAAAAAGCAAAATCCCTAAAAAATAGGGAACCTCGTTTGGTCCAGAAATGCCAAAAATGAAAAAACGAAAAAGCTAAAAAGCAGATTCCCTAAAATGTAGGAAGTGTCAAAATTGGTCCAAAGCACAAGCGATCCTCGTCTCCTGGACCTTTTGAGCCCTTCCATGGCATTTATGCATTGATTCAAGCATGGATTATTGACTTGGCTTGGATGACTCTCAAAAAGACTGACTTGAAACTCTGAAAGGAGTGACTTTATGAAATTGTTGCACGGAGACAAAACCCTAAAAACTAACAAACTACTGGGGGTCCCCATTTGCAATGGGGCAATGTGTGAAAAGGTCATAACACCTAGGTGCTCCTGAAAGTGTTGCAAGAGTGCCTCTCGAATGTTCTCCTGCCAGTGTCTCTACGTGCACCTCCTCATCAGTAAAGCTTGTGAATTCACACTCCCCCTCTTCAACATCATCATCAGAAGTTACCTCAATATAGTGGATGTGTCCTTTTCCCATGCACTTGTGTCCTCGTACCTAGGGCTCCTTGCAATTGAAGCATAACCCCTTCCTTCGTAGCTCGTTCTTAGACACGTCCATCTTGTGAGGCCTTGGTGGTGGATTTGTTGGTCGAGGAATAATATTGTGAGGTGGCTTCTTTGGCTGCCTTGTTGGTGCATTCTTGAGCATAAGTTTATTCTTCATGGTGGAATCCTCAAGGCTTAAGGCTCTTCGAATAGCCTCCTCCAATGACGCTGGCTCTAAAGCTCTCACCAACTCACGGAAAGACTTTGATAGCCCTTCGATGAACAAGAACATGAGTCTCCTATTTGTCACACCCGGAACCATAACTGCGAGCCTTTGAAATTCAGTGACATAATCATCCACTATCCCATGCTGCCTCAATCGTGTCAATTCTTTGAAGTGAACCTCTAGATCTTTTCTGTCAAACCTCTCTATGAGCTTTTGTGTAAAATCGACATATGTAGTAGCAAGGTTAAACCCTTGTGTCACGATGCCATGATGCCACCATTCATGAGCTACACCATCCAAATGTAGAATGGTGAACTTGATTGCTTCATCTTTGGTCATAGGGCTGAGTGAAAAGTATGTATATAGCTTTTGAACCCATGCATGTGTAGTAACTTTCCTCGAACCATCAAATGGAGGAAGAGATAGTTTGCTTACTTTGTGTTAAAGTTCTCCACTGGATCGATGCATGTGTTGCCTTCCCTCACTTCTTGATCCCCTTCTAGCATTGTTGTGTTGATCAAAGGGAATCTTTGCTCGAGTGATGGCGTCAAGCTTCATGTAATCTTCTAAAATAGTATCAAAATCAGGTTGGTTTTGTCCTTCTCCTTCTTGTGGTGCCTTTGTCCTAGGCAAGAAAGTGGGCTGAGAGGGTCTGTGAATCGATCCATTTGAAGTCCTACTTTGATTTCCAACACCTGACCATTCTGAATCGTCCTCATCAGCATTGTTAGATATCGATCTGCTATTGGTGACTGCATTCGTGAGGGTTTGCATCATTTTCATCAGCGTTTGGTTCATTTGTTCTTGCCTTCATAAGAATGCTTTGATCTCATCGTTCTGATCTGCCATCTTCTTTTTACCTTTGCCTCCTATTTCCATTGTCACTTTTCTCAGTGGCTGCTTCAGTCTTCTTCCTCTCCCTTTCTATAGCCCTTAGATCTCTTTGACTAAACTGCATACATGAAACTACTCACAGGCTGGTAGGATTGTGGCTATGATACCACTGTAGATGCCCAACTCAGATATAGGGCAGAAATGTATTTCCTTTTCACTCAGAGTTGGTAATATAAAATACCATGCACAATTTTGTATATACAGCAGGAGATACTAATGATAGTAGATTGTTTACACTCCGTTCATAAAAGTAAATCACAGGAAAGAAACTAAAACAATCTCAGAATTATACCAATGGAACATGTGATTAATGAACCTTTTATTCCACAAAACCCTTCCAAAAATAATAACACTGTTTATTATATAGACCAATACAATCACGATGGGCTTAGTCACTTCACTGTCGAGAGCTGGCCCATAATGAAACAACAAAATCTAGAAGATGCTACGGAGATGTTGACACAACCAAGGGTTCTGAACACCAGGTTCAAATTACCTCAATCCAACTTACCATTCATACTCACAAGAATGCCCAAGAATGGGGAATCACCCAATAATGAAGTATTCAAACACTTATTTGTCAACTACCTATAATGCCGTTTCAGGAATGCACGAATAATATTGGTGCATCCAGGATATCTAGTCACCAAACCTGTCGTGCCTTCTATCAGTTGGCTTGCAATGTCGTGAGAGTGGCTAGAACCGGAAGGATCGGCCACGATAATTGTTGTCGTGAAGTCTCTCACCAATGACAAATTCAATCCCCTTTCCTTGTTCGAATTGCTCCTGAGCAGAAAGAATATAGACCTGTGAGATACGCAGATGGGATTGGAAATCATGACCTGCTAGATGAGATTGTCACCTCACCTGGTGGTTGACGCAGCAGGGGTTTTTGTCCTTGTGAGTCCACAAGAAATCACGTTTCCAAATTGTGATACTCAAAACGATGAAATAATTTAAATATTTTTTTAATAATTTTAATTTATATTATTTTATTAATTAATATTATTTAAATTTTCGAAATTGTTTAAAAACACTGTTTTGCTGCCACCACTTGAATTTAGTTCCCTGTTAAGATGGGGACATGACAGAATGGAGTATTAATTCTAGATAGTCTTCTTGTTTAGTGCTCTATAATTGATGCTCTGCATTGTGCCATCTTTCTTCTTCACTAAAACCACAAAGAAAGCAAAGGGACCTGAGCTAAGCCTAATGTGCCCCATTTCCAATAGTCCCTTAATGGCCTTTTTTATCTCCTCCATATGTCTCCTAGAGTGGTGGTAGGGAGTGATGATGACAAGCTTAGTGCCCTCCTCCAACTCAATGACCTACTTAAAGCCTTTATCTAGTAGTCTTCTTGGAGGAATGCTACTAAATACTTTACTATGCTTGTCCAAAATTCTCTACACATCCACATGATATGCCTCCTTTCCTTTGGCAGGTTTTGTAACAGTCACCAAACATTGAGTTGCTCACATAGCTCGTGATGGAAAATTCACTCCATTCTTTTAGCCAATACAACCCTTGGTGCCTAATTTGTCATTCCCCTTAGTACCACTTCTTTTCCCTCTGATTGAAACTTTAGTTCCATGGTTTGGAATTTTTGTGTGATCTCTACTAATGATTGCAACCATTGGTTATCTAAGACCATATTCATGTCCCTTATGCCGAAAATATAGAAGTCATCCATCATATCGTACCCTCCCAAATTAAGATTTAGTTAGAAGATATTTCTAGTGCATTGGATGGTGAAACATTAGCCGCCATAACATTGAGTCCGTCAAAGTCTTTCGTCTTGACTCCTCGCTTGGCCACTAGTCCCTTATTAATGAAGTTATGAGTGGCATTGATGTCAATGAGTACAATCACCATTTGACCTCGCAAGACCCATGATGCGAAAAGGGTTGAACTTCAAAGTACGAGAGAGTGGCAAGAGTGCCTCCCGAGATGACCTCTTCCTCTTTTGGTTGATCTTCTTCTCCAATCTCTTGTTCAGGTTCTTCTTCACTTTATGGTTTGGGTTCTTTAGATTTTGATTCATCATCAAGCCTTACATTAATGTAATGCACTTGTCCTTTCCCAAGACATCTATGTCCAAGTGATCATGGCTCCTTGCAGCTGAAACATAGCTTCTTCGTTCTCAATTCATCCCTTGCCTCAATGTCTAGTCTAGATGTAAAAATCTTGGTTTTCTGTATATTTTTGTGAAAGGGCTCCTTTGGGATAAGGCATTGGTCTAGAACATATTTATTGGCATGGAAGTCAGTGATGCCAAAGCCTGCTTGATGGCCTCTTGTAGGGTAGGTAGTTCAAAAGCTTCAACCAACCCTTTGAGAGATACAATTAACCCTTTGATGAAGTGCATAGTCAATCATGTATTTGTTATGTCCAATACTATCACTGATAGCTTTTGAAACTTTGTTGCATAGTTCTCCATTAAATCACACTATTTGAGCTGAGTCAAATCTTTGAAATAAACTTCAAGATCCTTCCAATCAAACCTGTCAATCAAAAATTTGTAGAATTCATGATATGAGATGATGGGTCCATGCCTTGAGTGACCAAACTGTGCTACCACCACTCAAGTGCAATACCCCCTAAATGCAAGGTGGCAAACTTGATTTCTTCATCTTCGATCATTAGTCTTGAGAGATAGGTACATTTCTAGTTTCTATACCCACGCGTGAGCTAAGCATTTGTTAGATCCATCATAGGGAGAGAGTGTCAACTTTCCCAAAGCTTGCTGCACATCTCTTTGAATGACTTGCGGTCTAGGCTCAGGTTTGCAATCATTCTGGGACTTCTTCAAGTTCATATAATTGGCGACATTTCACTTCAAATCTTGTTAGGAAGAGTTTTGTATTTTGCATGACAAGCCCTAATATCATCAAATAATGAGTTCTAGGCTTCAAGCTCTAGAGCCTCCACCTCCTTACTTAGAAAGGTAGGTCGGGTTGGTCTTGTTGCTAAAACAAGAACAATCCTTTGTGTGTGGCTTTGAGTGACATCTAGATTATTATCCACAGAAGCTCTTGTTTCACCCATCAACTGTCTAAGCGCATTCATATTATTGTCCATCTTGTGAAGCAACTGTGCCATCATATCAATCATTAGATCAAACCTTATTTTAGCTCGACCATCTAGGTTGTCGTTCTTGTTTGTTCTACTCTCTCTTTTTTCCATATTGTTATGCTTTGCAACAGGCTCTATTGGAGATGATTGCATCTCTAAACTCTACAGATTGACCTTGTTTCTTTGTCTCCCTCCAATGATATTTGGTTGCTCTATCACTATACTTGAAATGATAATTGATATTCGATATTGATTACTAACTAGGAGAGGAATACTCCTTTAAGTAATAAAGTACAAGACGATGTTTCTAAATTGAAACAATTGTGAACTAAAGAAACAAATTGAAAGTTGCAAAACTAACTAAAGTAAACTAACAACTAAGGTGACCATTAAATATTACAATAATACTTTAATACCCTCCCTTAATGGTCATTCTACTAACTACACCAAGGTTACCCCAAAATTTTACAAATTTATTTGGACTTAGGGACTTGGTGAGAATGTCTACAGTCTGATCCTCAGTTGGAACATATTGCAACATTACAGATCCGTCTTCAAGAAGCTATCTGATGAAGTGACAATGAAGCCCAACATTCTTGGTTCGCTCATGGAAGATTGGATTCTTAGCAAGATTTATCACCCCTTGATTGTCACAAAACAAGGGTGAGGGCCCTGCTTGAGACATTTGCATGTCAACAAGCGTCCTTCAAAGCCATACTACCTCACATGCTACCTTGACTATTCCCCAATATTCTGCTTTTGTCGAGGAAAGAGCTACTACTTGCCGCTTTTTGCTTGTCCATGTGACTGCACTCGTACCAAGACTGAAAACATACCTAGTAGTGTACTTCTTGTCATCAACTGAACTTGCCCAATTTGAATCTGTAAAGCTAACCAACCTAGGACCTTTGCATTTGTTGTACAAAATGCCAAAGTCAGGTGTCCCTTTCACATATCTCAATACGTGCTTCATTGCAACCCAGTGTTCCGCCTCAGGGGCAGTCATGAAACGAAAATGTAGCTCATAGCAAAAATGAGATAAAGTCTAGTGGTAGTAAGATAGATGAGGCTGCCCACTAGTTGCTTGAACGCAGACTCATTCACCATTGGTGAGTTTGATTTGGTTGAAAGTTTTAACCCCTTCTCCATAGGAGTGGATGAGATTTTGCAATCTTCCATCTTGAATTTCTTTAGCAAACTCCTGGCATACTTCGATTGAGAAATGAAGATACCGCCACCTATCTACCAAAATTCTACACCCAGACAATAGTGTAGGAGGCCCAAGTCTGTCATTTCAATTGCCTGACACAAATTCGACTTGATCTGCTCAATCAAATGTAACTTGTTGTCAATAATGATGATATCATCCACATAGATGACAAGCAAAATGATATCATTGGTAGTGTTCTTGACATACAAATTTGCATTTGAGGGACTCCTTTGAAACCCCTGTGCAACCAAGTACTTGTCAAACTTCAGGGACCATGCCCTAGGTGCCTGCTTTAGGCCATAAAGAGCCTTCAACAATTTGCATTCCTTGTGCTCTTTGCCTACAACCTTGAAACCAGGAGGCTGCGTCATGTAGACCTTTTCCTCCAAATCTCCATTGAGGAAGGCACTCTTCACGTCTATCTAGTGGACTGTCTAGCCAAATTGTGCTGCCATGGCTAGGACAAGTTGGATGGTGCTCATCTTTGCTATGGGAGCAAAGGTTTCCTCATAATCAATACCTTCTCTCTATTAGCCACCAACTAAGCCTTGTATTTATCTAGTGTTCCATTAACCTTGTATTTCACCTTGTAGACCCATTCGCAACCAATGGGTTTCTTCCCTGGTGGAAGATCTAACAGAACCCACATGTTGTTCTTCAAAAGACTATGATGCTTAGAATCCATAGCCTTTTCCCATTCAGGTTTACCCTTTGCTTCCAAATAATCTTGGGGCTCATAAACACTCTGAATGTTGGCCATAAGAGAAAATTTTATCGTGTTCTTTTTGCTCTTGCCTCTAGGTGATCTTCCCTCAACAAGCTCATCATCATGAACATCACCAATGAGCTTTTCCCACCACTTAGGGCGAGGAGGAGATGCATCTTCTTCCAAATCAGGATGATCATCATGACTTGGGCTGCCTAGAATAATACCATTTGGATGCTAATCTAGGTTATCCTGAGAAAAATCTACTGGTACAAGATCTTGCCTTGGAGATTCCATAATGTCAGAATCATCAAAATCCCTCCTTTTTGGTATGGGATCTTGCCTAGGAGATTCCAATGCCAGCATCATTAGAATCCCTCCCTTTAGGTGAAGCTACTGAAAGCTTAGCTCCCAAACCCTTATACTTTAGAAGCTGATCCTTAGGACTCTTGATAGGAGAAGAGAGTAAAAAGGGTCCACTTTCCTCATCAAACACAACATCCCTGAATGTCAAACGATCAATGGCCACATCAATTAGCCGATAAGGCTTATGAGTGTCACTATATTCTGTTAGCATCAACTTCTAGCTCTTGGAATCTAGCTTGGTCCTCTTGGCATCTAGAATCCAAACATACGTAGTCGAACCAAAAACCTTGAGATTAGTTATTCTTGGTTTTCTCCCAAACCGTGCTTCCTCTGTGGTCATCTTCTTGATGGCCTGTGCGAGAGACTGATTAAGAAGGTATACTATAGTATACATTGCCTTAGCCCAAAACTTCTTGGGAACATTTATGTTCTCCAACATACAATGGGCCATTTCTGTGATGGTACGATTCTTCCGCTCAACAACACCATTTTGCTAAGGGGTATAGGGTGTGGTAAGCTAACCCTTAATACCATGTTTAGCACATAAGTCGGTGAATTGGTTGGAATAGAACTCACCCCCATTATCTGACCCAAGAGTTATGATTTGACATCTAGACTCTTTTTCAACTAATGCCTTAAACTTCTGAAATTCATTAAACAGTTATGACTTTGCCTTGAGAAAATACACCCACATTTTCTTACTAAAATCATCAACAAATAAGAGGAAATACTTGGCACCAATGACTGATGTAGTATTCATTGGTCCACAAACATCTGCATGAACCAGCTGTAGAATCTTGGATGCTCTCCAAGACTTTTCATCTAAAAAAGGAGTACGCTGTTGCTTCTTGCTTGGCAAGCTTTGCAAACACCATGGGCTTGTTGTTGAATTTCAGGTAAGCCTTCTACCAAATTCTCTCGAGCCAGCTAAGAGAGGTAGGCAATGTTGAGGTGCCCATATCGTTGATGCCAAAGAGTGCTGATAGAAGAACTCTTTGCTGCCATTGCATGCTCCTGACGATCTCCAGTATCAACCAATCGATACAAACCATGATCCTCAAGGCCAATTGCTATAGTTTTCTTGGACTCCTTATCAACAATTCGGTACTTGTGTGAATTAAAGATGATGTCCAACTTTGGATTGTGTTGCATAATCTAACTCATCGAGAGCAAATTGAGCTCCATGCTCGGCACATAGTATACATTGAGAAATATTAAATTTCTCCAACCAAATGTGATATTAACGTTGTCCTTGCTGACAATTGTATACTCTTCGCCACCACTAAAGATGATGGAATTGGAGCAAGCCATATACTTTGTGAATCAATCTCTCCTGATTGCAAAATGCCAAGAGGCTCCAGAATCAATGTACCATGCAGATGATTTGACACGATCTGCTAGTCGTTTGGTCATCAATGCATAAGAGGTAGGTTCTTGTTCAGATTGCATAGATGCCATCCCTCCTATTTTCCAAAAGCATGAAAAAACGAGGTAAAAGTCTATGTTTAGCTAGCATGAATTCCAAGACAAACAAAAAATCGTCAAAATAGAGGCTCAAAAAAAGCAAAGTTTTTTTCAAAAAAAAAAAACATTCAAAAACTCACATGATCAGCAAAAATTTTTATAGATTTTTTTTTTCAAAAAACTCTTTTCACGAATATTTATTTTTCTCAGAAAAATCCATCAAAAAACTGGCAGCACAATATTTTTAGGAAAAAAATTGTCAAAAACTCTGAATTTTTTTTTCTTTAACTAGAAAAACCCTAGAAGGTTCAGGAAAACAGCAGAAAACTCAGCTACAGGTTGTGATTTTCAGGAAACAAATGGCAGGACCCACGATTTTTAAAAAAACTTGCCTAGAAAAGATGAAGACACCCACGAAGAATGGGCGCGTAGCTTCAAGTCGTGCAGCCAAAATAGAACTCGAACTTAGAGGAAAATGCAGAAAAACGTTGCCAAAAATCTCATGAGATCCGATGCGAGTGTCACCAGGTCACAGCAAAAAACCATGTTTAGAAACACCTAGATTGCGTGGAAAAAATCAGAGAAATCTGGCGAAGAAATCTTAGACCTGTGAAAAGAAGCACACAATTTTTTTCCTTCAAAAAACCTATGCCGATTTCCTTCAAAAGAATCGGTGCAAAAATGCCAGGCGCTTGTCCAAAAAAACCATGAAAAAATGCCCACAATCTGGCCTTGAAAAAACCCTTAAAAAATTGCGAATAAAAAACGCGAATAAACTCTGCAATTTTTAGCTTTTTTTTATTCTGAAAAACCCTTGAACTTTCCAAAGTAAACCCTTGATTTTTATTAAAAAAAAAATCGAAAAAACTTATGAAAATTTCCCAAAAACTCTTTAGGTAATCATTAGCCACAAATTTTTATTGCTAAAAAAATTCGCCAAAAATGAGCCTATGCTTTGATACCATGAAATGATAATTGATTTTCGATATTCATTTTTAACCAGGAAAGGAATACTCCTTTAAGTAATAAAGTACAAGACAATGTTTCTAAAAAGAAACAATTGTGAACTAAAAAAAAAACTGGAAGTTGCTAAAAACTAACTGAAGTAAACTAACAACTAAGATGACCATTAAATATTATAATAATACTTTAATAATACTGCATAAAACTAAAACATGCAAAGTTGAACTTTGCATACACAAGCTGCCAAAATCACTAGCTGTGATACCATTGTAATGTCCCAAGGCCAAAACAATAATACAAATCCATTTCTTGACCTTCCACAAACATGAATTATTTGGATAACAACACTATCAAACAAGATCTTAGACAACTCAGACTTAATTTATTGTTTATACATCAGCAGTATTGTTACATTCCATACAAAAATGACATACATAACTTTCAAATTTCTTATTTTAATGAAAAGAAATAACAGCTACAATTCTCAACCTCTTTCTTGTTATATCAATGATTGGATTACATTCAAATAGTTTTGCAATAACAACAATTACAAGAAGAATTCATATCAAGAGTAATGACAAATCAAATCAATACTATGCAGTTGGAATTTGCATCTAGTGAAGCTCAGATACGAACTCTATATGAGATGGCCCTCCAAAATCGCTAGGGTTTTTGTCCTAGGATTCCCAAATGAAATATTTGCTATTTTATATCCTCCACAAACATTACAGGTCATTCACCATGTACACCAACAACTTCAAATTTGAACAGTGATCATGGGTGGCAAAGATTTCACTTTTAAAGTGATGTCATCAAAGATAGATTACTGGAAACAATATGACATGTACTATGAAATATGCCCCTTCAATTTTTTTCCAAGAATTCACAAACAATCAACACTACGCCAAATGAATTAGCATTAGCTCCAAAATTGAAATCCAAATTTAAAAGATCTCAACACCAAGAATGCACACTCAATCCCAAGGAAGGAGAGGTGTTCATATGGCGGAGAAAACTAAGCAATAATTGAAATGAAATTACAATTGTATGGAGCTAGGTGGTGAACCAGCCATGAAAGTTTTTCACACTTCCACTAATACAGCAGGGACAAGAAATTACAAAGCAAACTAATTCATCCACTGTGGCAGGCATGCACTTGGGAGTGGGGATTCACCACTTTTTAGTGGGTGAGAAAGAGAGATACAATTTGTTTATTCTCCACATTAGCGGTAAACCATCCAGGGGTTATAGTGTTTTGCATAAAAATCACAAAGTAAATGCAGCAATATTATTGACTGGATTAGTACTACTAATTCACAGCCTTACAATGCAAATTATCTGCAATTTATAAAGTGTTACAATTGAAAATAAGCTAATGATAGAAGGGTTGATACAATACTACTGTAACCAACTTACAATGATCCTCTTACAATGAATTTTTGAATAGAAATCTGCTCCAAACTTTTGCAAAGGTTATATTGTATCTCAGATTGCAAATGTGAGTTGAAAATCAAGAAATTAAACATGATAAGAGAAATAATCAGGTCTGATTTCCAAACCAGCAAACTGAAATAACTAGACCAGCAACTAAACTTTCCACTAAGTTAATTCAAAACTTCTTCCAAAATGCTTCTATCTCCTTCAAATTGCATACACATGAACAAGAAGCTTAAACACCCAACAATTAAGCATAACTTGGAAGAGCAAAGTCTGTTCTAGAATTTCCAATGAACCAAAACGCAGACCAGCAAGCAAACAATCATTCAAATGCTTATTTCACTCACCAAATCTTCAACAAGCTCTTCAAAACTTCAATCACAACTCCCAAAGGGCAAGATGTACAACATATAATGGTGTAACAATGCAAATAAGCCACCTTTGGCCAAGTTCGAATCCCAAGGCAACATCAAGAGAATGGTACGGCCAAGGAGAAGTACGACCTCCTCTAGAAATTCCAAATCTGCAAAATAAAATCCAATAATTTGCAAGAAAGGCCGCCCTTATACTAGGAATCAATTTCTTTAGTACCCAGAAGCACATTAAAATTGTACTAAGAGCTGTAAATGAAAATCTCCTTCAGCCATGATATGATTAGCAAACACAATTCTGAAAATAACATCAAATCTCCAACAATGAAGCTCAATGTGCACTTCTGAATGAAGCACACTCTCAATCCACCATCTAGGGAACCATAGTTTCAGGCCCGAAAAATGGAGTCAAATTGCTAAGCTTCCCCTTAGCCGGTTTCTGAATTCAATCTAGCAGCATTTTCTAAAGATGATCAAAAGCTGGAGCAAGGCTTGCTTTTATAACTTTTGAGGTGACTGTTGGTTTTTCAACTTCCATTTTTTCCTTCCAAAAAGGATGCTCAAATATGTTGAAATGTTTTTTTTTAAAATATAATTAATTCTCCCTCTTCTAGACGTCCAAGGCTCATAATTATTTAATAAACATTATGAAATATTGAATTATCTCACATGAGGCGTCCACCCTCAAAAACCACTTTTTAAAACAACTTAAAGTCATTAATACTAGGCCAAGGGGGGCAATAAGAAATTAAAACATTAATGACTTAAAATAAATCATTTTACCCAAAATGAGCCTCAAAATGCTAAAAGCCAATTATCCTCCAAACTGCACTGCTCGAAATGGAAACTGAGCTGGCTGTTAATGCTACTACTGAAATATGCTAACCAATTTTTTTGATGAATTAACACAACATAACCAGCAATAGTTAACTGGATTAGCGTTAGCATCAAACTGAAAACTGAACTTGGAATGAAAACTACTCAATGTCAAGAATGTGCACTCAAGATCCCATTGAGGGCGAGGTGCTAACATATGATGGAGTGTTGAAATTTGAAATTAAGAACTGATAGGCGGATAACCAGCCATGAAAAAACATTTCCACACTACCACCAAACAGTGGGGGGAAAAGATTACAATAAAAACAATTCATCCGCTGCGGCGGGCATCCATAGAGCTGTGGGGATTCACCACTATGAGAGTGGGTATAAGAGAGTTATAAAACAAATTGTCCACACTGGCGGTAAACCATCCAGGGGTAATTTAATGATAAAACAGAAGTAATTGCAGAACTGAAAGATTGGTTGGATTAGTAATGTTTAATCTCAACTTTACAAATTAAACTCTGCATATTACAAATTACAATGATAAGGAATGAACCTTAGATATCAAGTATGAAATTTTACAATGATATAACTCTCAAATACTGAAGTATATGATCAAAAACTGGAAATTGCAACAATCTGATATAAAAATCAAAATTCTGGAAATTCAACCAGCAAACTGTGAAATCATAAAAATGCTCATAAGTTGATCAATTTACCTCTGAATGATGATATGTCAGTTGCAGATGCTTTCTAGAAGTGAGGTGCCCAAGATGCAATCCAGAAACGAACGCCAAAGATTATAGATTATTTAACACGAATCCCAATGCTCTTCTAAATGGTACGGCCTCCTTAGAAAATCGATTTTGCAAGTAACAAATAAATACTTGGAATTAAATTCCAATTCTTTGTGGAAAGTGGCGCCTTGTATCAACAATTGGATTGCTAAAGTACCCAGAATGAAAATAAAATCACTCAAATAGATATGAACAAAAATCAGCTTCAGCTGTTGAAAAGCCAGGAAATCAAAACTGTGAAAATACTCCAAAATTCTTCAATCTTTCTGCTAGTCTGATGTGAGAAGCAGAAATATACCAACTAGGTGTTGTATTTCAAACATGAAATTGGGAAAGGGCTAGGAGGTATCATCCTCGAAGCAACAGCAAAATGTCCATAGTCATTTTGACAGCATAACAGTAAGGTAAACAATGGATACCAAATGCTGGAGCAATGCCTTCATTTTATAAAAAACTGAGAAACTCATCACCTTCCAAGAAGGTACGCCAAAAGTCACCTTTTTGAATTCTTTTCCAACTTTCAAAATATTAATTCTTCAAAAAGTGGCGTCCAATTTCAAGCTGAAGAAATATTTCAATAAAGAATAAATAATCTTATAATGAAGGCGTACCCTTCATGGCCCCACTTTAAAAACAACTTAAGTTAACTCCTTAGGCCAAGGGCGGGGGGGGGTCAACAGTGAATTTAAAACATAATGCCTTTAATTAAATATTTTTCACCAAATAAAGTTTTCTGAAGACCAAGCCATAATAACAACAACTGCCCCAACTGCGAAGGACTAAGAATAGACAACAACAACTGCCAAAACTAGCATTTACTATAAATAGTAAATAACATGAAATGCCACAAACTCCAAGCCAAGAAACCCTAATTTCACCTCATTCCAGTCTACGGGTTTCGGAATAGACTGATGAACTGCAAGGCTAATCACTGATGAGAAGGGAACATTACAACTACCCAAGATGGCACTGCTGGAAATAGAACTTACTAAAAATAGTAAATTCTAAAAAGTTGCTCAACTCACTTCGCATGTTATATCATTGCGAAGCTCTTTGAAAACCTAGAAAACCCCACTAGACAAGCATCCGGAACTCTAACATGCAAGCCATAAAAAATGCTTCAGAGCTCCTATAAAATAGGAAACCCTAATTTACCCTTTGACGAGCCTATGAGCTTTTGGAAATAGGCTATCATTCACCGAAGGGCAAATAGCTAAAATGGGGACATTACATACTAGGATGTTAGGAGGGGAATGGAAGCACATGCGGAAATATCACTTGAGGGCATGTCCACAAGTCTGACAAATACAACGTCGAGGCAATCAACAGATGAAAGGCATGATGGAATGGAGAAGTCTGAAACTCCAACAAGGAGAAGGTAAGAGTAGAGTTGGAAGAAAAGGGATACTCGAGAAGGAAAAACACATAGTAGATAGAAACAGGGAAGACAAAAGTACATACCTAATATGTATAGACTTAGATTGATTGGAAATGGGACATGACAAAAACTTTGCACCAATATGAGATGTAACTTTTTCAAAGATTGGCAATAGCATAATGGTTCTAGCATAATCCACTTCCCACTTTGAGTTGTTGTAAAGAACCAGACCAAATTTTTTTCCGATTTTTTGAATGCAATTACAACATGTACCCGTTAGGGTTAGTGCTTAAAACCAAAACAATGCAGAATTCAACTCTAACCAAGAATGCGCCGGATGACGACGAGCATATGGTCGGAGGATCTCAATGCAATGCAAAATAAGAACTCTAACCAAGAATGCGTCGGAGGACGACGAGCATATGGTCAGAGGATCCCTAACATCTAATATGCAGAAAGTAGACTCAACACCCAGAATGTGCTTTCAAACCCGGAGTGGGAATGGAGCTACCATAGGGCGGAGATGTAAGATGTTACAATGCAATTCAGAGTAATTAGGCGGCAAGCCAGCCTCTTCCACTTATCCAGTGGGAAATACAATAAAGTAAAGAATAGAAGAGAGAATGGTAACAGTACTACTGTTCAGCTTACAAAATATCAGAAGATGCCTGCAATGAACAAGATTAGAAGCTCTCCACTGCTGCAATAATAGATATGATCATTCCAAGATTAATTATGACCTTCCAGACACAAACTCTTCACCAAAATGCAAATTACTCAAGACTGATATAACAGACCAGCAACTTGAAATGCTAAACCAGCAACACAGAACCTCACTAAAATGCTCATATATCACTCAAAACTGACCCAAATGACTTCAAATCTGATGCAATAGACCCTCAAAATGATGGCGCCTAGTTTAGTAATGAGAAAGGGCAGCTAAAAGTGGCTATTAATTAATGGTACGGATCCCAAAGCACTCCAGAAAGGGGGCCCTACAAGGAATGACGAATTTGCTTTATAAAATCATAAGCTTCATATTAAAATCTGCAAATATTCATGAAGGGTCGCTTCCAACAGAGAAAACCAATGAGACAATACCCAGAACAACTCTTTTTGTATTTTTTGATTTATGAGTGAAACTATAGATTCAGCCCTGTTATCAGCAACTCCAGAAAATGACATAAAATGCAATAAACTGAACTACATAAGTAAACCCAAACTACAAATGCAAACCTCACTACAAAATGTCACTCAAACAAGCAAACCTCTCCACTAGGTGCTATCTCTCAAGCACGAAGTCGAGCCAAGGCTAGGAGGCATTCATTCCTCGAAGCAATCTGTTACCATTTCGGCAGCATAACAATATAGAAGTCATAAGATACTGAAATGAAGGCCCAAGGCTTCCTTATATAATTTTGAGAAGACCCTCCAGAAGCTTCTAGAAAAGAAACCCTAATTTTCAAATTTGAATTGTCTTCTTTTCCCTCCAATTTGGGCGCCCCCTTTCTCAAGGTTTAATTTTACTTTATTTTAAAATCTTCACTCCATAAAATGGGCGTCCTTTTCTCCAAGTAATATTTTGAACTTTAATATATAATAATTCACCTCAATGAGGCGTCCACCCATAAAGACCACCTTTTAAAACAACTTAAAGTTCAATCACTAGGCTAAGGGGGGGTCAACAGTAAAATATAACATTAAAATATGACTTTATTTAAATAATTTGACTTATCTCTCCAAATGCGCCCCAAAGCCAAAAATGAACAAGCCAACTGAACTGACTGAAGAAGAAAGCCAACTGCACTGGAAACTGCATGATCACTGCCAAAAATAGAATTTACTAAAAATAGTAAATTCGGAAAGTCGCTCGGATCAAACTGCATGCGACACCATTGCGAAGCTTTCTGAAAACCCAGAAAGAATCCGCACTCCAAAATCCCAAACTCCGAGATGTAGCCGTCATAACTTACTAAAAATAGTAAGTTCGGAAAGGTTGCCCGTCGCAGTTGCAAATCATACCTTTGCGAAGCTCTCTGAAAACCCAGAAGGAATCCAGAATCCAAACAACCAAACTCCAACAAGCAAAACCCTGAATCATCAAGAGAACCCATCAAACAGCTGGAAACCCTAATTCTGCCACTGACTAGCCGACAGCACACTGGGAATAGGCTACCAATCACTGAAAAGTGAAGTGCTAAAAACGGGGACATTACAGTTGTGTATTTGAGACTCCTGGTTTTTAAGATTAATTATCAAGTGGAAATGCAACTTTTCTTCTACCAAACAGCTTAAGTAGAGTAATGCAATATGGACGTCAAAGGCTACTCGAAGCTCAATTCCTGTTCTGGGAACTTCACTACAGGCTTCTACTGGTGATAACCTCTGCTTTCTTCATTCACATCCAATACGCTGCCCATTCTATAAGATAAAAGAATCTGCCAAGCACATGTTTTGGTTTTGTGTGCATGCCCAGGGTCTGTGGCAAGCTATCCTTCAGTATATCCCTGCTGCCTGTCTGATGATCCTTAATTGGAAATCAGCTTTATAATGGACCAGGATGTTAGCCATGTCATCACAGATCCTGTTGTCAGAATATCCCCTGGTTCATATATCACTTCCCTTGGTGTGGCATTGGTAGACATATTTCCTCTCCTTTTTCTTGTGGCAAACCTGACAAACCGCATGCATGAGTTCTTGCAGGTTAATAAGGAGCTCAAGAATCAGTTATATGACATGCTGAAGCAACTGGGACTGATTGCAGAACAAGAAAATTACTAGGCTACTTTCATATCCCTTCAACATGATCCAGCAGGGGTGGTTACAGTTGACAGGTTGGACTTTTTTTGATGGTTACTGATTTCGTGATTGGTCTCTTTGCTTGAGCTGTTATTGGAGAGTGTTCTGGATTTTTCTTAGTGCAATTGGTTATGTGTTTTAGGCCCCTTCACATTTATTCCATCTAGCTTGCAGATGTTTTTTTGAAAGACATTAGGCTTCCCTGCAGGGGAGGATTGCTATTTCAAGATCTCTGCTCTTGGCAATCGGATGCACCTTCATTTCCTCTATGGTTCAGCTGTTGATGGATGGGTTTTAGTTAAAAAATGTCCAAGTTAGGTTTGTGTTAAAAGTAGTTTCAAGTAACTTCCCTGAACAGCAGTGTGGAATCTGACGGTGTCATACTCTCACATCTTTCCTTTTTCTTTTTTTGTCTCTATATAATTGGTTTTACAATGGCTGGGCATTTATGCCATGTTGCTGCAGTCTCATTACCTGTTGGTTAAAGCACACAACAGATGTTTCAACGCTGTAGGAAGGAGAGCCATTCTCCAAGCTTTGTATATTTTACTTTTATGATCTTGCAGGAGGCTTATCTGGAGGTTGTTTCTTTAGCAGTCTAACTGGTCATTTATGCTAGCCACTGATGGCTGCACAAGAATTTCAACTTTGCATTTTAGTGATTTTAGATGCATGTTACAAACTTTATTGTTCTAAGTTGGTCTTCTGCTGGGTTAGAGGCTCTTAGAGCCATGGATTCTGTAATTTGCTATTATTTTCTTAATAAAGCTTTCTTTCCACTTATAAAAAAATTACCACAATCAATTTGCATTTTGTACTTGCAACTGTTGATAGTTGTATATTTTTATATCTATAATTTTACTGCTATTACTATTGTTGGATATTTTGTCAATTGGTAGCCTTGGGACCTTTTGTCACAGACTTCCCAGGATATAGGGGCTCCTAATGAGTGTGAGATACCCGGTTCAAATCTCATACAATACCAATGCTATGTACCCAGAAACTGGTTTCACACAGCCAACAGTTAATTGACACAGAGGTTCAATGCACTGATCTAGGCAGTTGCCTAGTACAAATTAAAGCTCACAATATCCCGAACACATATAAATGTATATATATAGTTTGCAGCGAATAGTAACAAGGCCAATCACAACTCTAAGTAATGATCTAACATTGAATGCCAATATGTAATTAACGGGAACTATAGGCACTTGCCAATGATGCCAAAGTAGAAGGTTAACCCAGATGTGGCTACAGCAACAAAGATCTCTTTCAAAATGGCAATCAGAATACACAGATCTCATAAGACAGCAAATTATAATTTCTCACAACAACAGCAAGATTTGGCGTCAAAGAAACTCGATTTAGCAAAACATTCACAACATACAAAGCACATGAATTTCCCAAGTTCACGCCAACTTAGATAGACGGATGCAGGAACTCTTATTACCAATCAGAGAGTCAAGATGACTCTGTTCCTATAGTCGCAGTGCTAGCCAGGAATGATGCCGCAATGGTGGACTCAAACGGTATGAGGGTGATCGACTCAACGCGGGGATGTATTTGGAAATCAACGGTCAATACCCAGGGATGATGGCGGTGGATTTCCCATGAGCCATTGTCCGGAGTCTTGTTGATGAATAATTGGGAGATGAGGTTACAGGGCAGGAATGCAGTCACATGGATTATTGCTGCCTCCAGGTGCCTTTGTGATCTTACAAAAATAATATACTGTGTCCTCCAAGACGTTGTTGCCGGAACAGTTAAGTGACACCCGGTGCCACAAATTAGGATGAAACACAATCGTCAAGAGGATTGACGTCCTACCCTATCGCCCACTAAAGAGGTTTCCGTCTCTGCAGGAAATGACCAGCTATGCTGTCAAACTCGATGTCTTCATTTGATGATGCTACCTTGCCAAACGATTCAGAATAAATAGCAATGCCTTCCAAAGGTCGGCCAGAGAAATATTAAATTTAAATATTATTTTTTAATAATTTAAATTTAATATTATTATTGATTATTTAATTTAATATTATTTTATTATTATTTTAAAATTCATTCAAGTGTTAAAAAACACTATTCCCACCTAATAAAATGTTGGACCCTTGTAAGATTTGGGGACATGATAGTCTACCCCGCTCATGTGTTGCTTGCCCTCAAGTAACCTCAGACTTAGATCCTAGAGCCTCATGAAGAATCCGTAAGGTGGTTGTTGAACTCCTCTGTCATGGATCATACCCGACTCCACGCTAACTCCCGGATCCCAAGTTATCGTCTTTCCATGTGAGCTGAAAATGGAATGGTTACTGTCTCTCCCTGCGCCACCATTGTCCCAATACGGTGGGATCTCATCATCCTGTACCTTAGATGCGGTCCACAGGTTCCAACTCTCGACACCATCAAAAGGCATGACCTTGTCAAAAGAATGTGCTCTCCAGGTCACATGAATATTTTTGATAGAAAGAGGAATCTAGAGTCCTGAACTCTTGGAGTGATGGATTAGCCTAAGGTCTTCCTGTACACTGTCAATCTCCATAATCTTGCCAACCTCTTTTGCACACTTTTTGGAAGTCGCCATCGTTGTATCCGCATACTCAATCTCCTTGTCCTTGTCCTTGATCAAATGTAAGTATGCCGATTTGGTGCCTTCCATGGTGTCCTTCATCTCTTTAAAATTTCTAAGGTTAATGCTTAGTTCACCCTACTCCATAGCTGTTCTCTGTATGAAATCTTCAAGGATACTCCTTGTGCCCTCCAACTTGGACAAGGTTTGAACCTCCTCATCTTTAGTCACCATTAACTGATTCTTCCAATCATCCTCAAGACTATGCCAAAACAGTGAATTGTTACAATGCATATCAAAATCTGAAATGACTTCATACCTTGTGATAATGTTGCTATGATCATCATGTGTATCTGTCCCTATATCTTTGTCATAGGATCCTCCAAAGTCATCTTCCATAATCCCTTCTGGGACCATCTTCATGTTGTCTTCTTCCATGGATGCATCCTTTGTATGACTTTGGAATCCTGTTATGTGAAATGAAGATTGTGCTGCGCTCAAATTCCCACCATGGTCATCTATCTTATCTTCTTCCTCTCTCAAAACATCATAGTACATGTTACTCAAGTTGAGGAGATAATCTCTATCCGCCAGTGAGTATAGGTAGTTGGACTTGACTACCATCAAGGATTCCTTGAGCTCATGTAGCTCCTCAAAATCATCATGCTTCCAACACAAGATTGCTATCATCTTATGAATATGATCAAAGTGATATAGAGTCAAATTGACCATACCTTTGTTGACCCTTAGTTGGCTTCTCAAAGGATTTGCGTCAAGGCTCTCCTGCAACATTTCTGGTTGTACCCCCTTTGCTTGTTTCTTGTAATTAACCAAGTCCTCTTTGTCTCAGGCCTCCAAACATTCCATTGAAGTACCATCAAGTAATCCTGGTGTCTCCTCAAGGCGAGACTCTTCTATCTAATGATCATGTGTGGATGAAAAACTAGTGCTCAAAATCACAACCTTAGAATCATCATACCTCATTATAGTGTCCTCGTGTTCCTCCTTTTGTAATTCTGGCTCTTGCTCTTTAATTCCCTCCTTGGCAGTTTTTGAATCTTCCTCTTCTTTCTTCTTTCGCCTTATGTAGTCATATAGTCCTTTTTTGTGGGAATAGAGGGACTTGTGTGCTCTCACATACTCATCAAGGGGAATGCAAGCCTTTGGATCATCTGGAAAGCTTTGATATTCGTTCAAAGTTTCAGACGACTCAGTCTCAAGATCTATGTCCTTTATCTGAGGTCCATGCTCTTTCACCAAATTCTTCCTGCCCATGACCTAGGCTGGCAGGATGAAGGCTCTGATACCATTGTGAGAGACTTGGTTCAAATCTCATACAATACCAATGCTATACCTAGAAATTGGTTTCACACAGCCAACAGTTAATCAACACAAAGATTCAATGCACGGATCTTAGTAGTTGTCGAGTACAAAGCTCACAATATCTTGAACACATATAAATGTATATATATAGTTTGCAGTGAATAGTAACAAGGCCAATCACAACTCCAAGTAATGATCTAACACTGAATGCCAATATGTAATTAATAGGAACTATAGGCACTTGCCAATGATGCCAAAGTAGAAGGTTAACCCAGATGTGGCTACAACAACAAAGATCTATTTCAAAGTGGTAGTTAGAATACATAGATCTCATAAGACAACAAACTATAATTGCTCAGAACGACAAGATTTGGTGTCAAAGAAGCTCGATTTAGCAGAACAGTCACAACATACAAATCACATGAATTTCCCAAGTTCACACCAACTCAGAGAGACCACTGTCGGGTGAATGACAGAAGGATGTGGGAACTCTTATTACTAATTAGAGAGTCAAGATCACTCTCTTCCCATAGTCACAGTGCTAGCCAGGAATGATGCCGCAATGGTAGACTCAAATGGTATGAGGGTGATCGACTCGACGCAGGGATGTATCTGGAAATCAACGATTGATACCTAGGGATGATGGTGGTGGATTTCCCGTGAGCCATTGACCAGAGTCTTGTTGATGAATAATCGGGAGATGAGGTTATGGGGACAGGAATGCAGTCACAGGGATTATCGCTCCCTCTAGGTGCCTTTACGATTTGACGGAAATGATATACAAAGTCCTCCTAGACAGTGTCAGAACAACTAAGTGAAACTTGGTGCCATGGATAAGGATGAAACACAATCACCAGGGGGATTGACGTCCTACATTGTTGCCCACTGAAGAGGTTTCTATCTCTCTAGGAAATGACCAACTACACTATCAAACTCAATGTCTTCATTCGATGATGCTTCCTTTCCAAACGATTCAGAATAAATAGCATTGCCTTCCAAATGTCGGCCAGAGAAATATTAAATTTAAATATTATTTTTAATAATTTAAATTTAATATTATTATTGATTATTTAATTTAATATTATTTTATTATTATTTTAAATTCATTCTAGTGTTAAAAAAACACTATTCCCGCCTAATAAAATTTTGGATCCCTTTAAGATTTGGGGACATGACAATGAGGTATTTTGGAAATGTGTCCCCAAAATCATGGGGACATGAGACATCTCCTACCATCTGTTTGCCCCAAGGATGCTACAAGGGACATGAAGGCAGATGTGAACATGGGGTTTGTGGGGGAGTCACAAGTCCTAGTGTAATGCTAGAAAATACTATTCATCTTGCATGGTACTCAGTGTTTTGGACTTAAAAAGTTTGACAGGTTGTTATTTTGAGATCATGATCTTAACTACATTGCCAAGGGACAGATTTATACATTGGCAAACTTGATTTTGACAATGAAATTTCAAGATAAAAATAGTTGGGAAATTTGAAAATGATTGTATGACTAACCCCCTTCCAAAGCTGTAAAAAATGGTAGTGTATAATTTGCTATCCTATTTGTACACCTAGCAGGGGGAGATGGTAAAATCTCATGAGCCTTGATCCTGCCCTTACTGTCATTTACTCTTATAGAGTACCATCCAAAACTATACTGTCATGACACTACCCAAAGTAATGCAATCACCTCCCTCATTGGTGCCTAATAAATAACATTTAACTTCAAAGCAATGTCTCTTTCTCTTCAACAATTAAATAAAAAATGATTAGTGAGTTCTCCACCCTCCTAAGTATAAAATATCCCAACGAAGGAAGTCTTCAATTTTAATGTGTTAAACATTAGGGGTTAACACATTTGTAATTTATTTTCAGTTTTTGGATGGTTATGGCAGTTAAACTGTTTTCCTTGCCTATAAATTTGAATATAAATCATCCTTTGGAATGTGCAATTTACATGCAATAATAACATATTTTGTTCTGCCCTTCATGGGCCTAACAATGGTATCGGTGCCATGAGGAACTGTTGTGACCTAATTCACACATCGCCCCATTGCAAATGGGGACCCTAGTAGTTTTCCCTTTTAGGGTCTTGTCGTTGCATCTCAGTCTTGTCTGGTCTCCATGTGGGGTTTTAGAGTTTGAAGTTTTGAATCAAGCGAAGAATTTGAGCCTGAATCATTGTGCAAACATCATCACAGTGCTTAGGAGGCCCAAGGGACGAAGATCGACTGTCGTTTCGGTCAATTTTGACATCTCCTACCTTTTGGAGATTGCCCCTCTGGACCCCCTATTTTTTAGGGACTTCATTTTTGGCATTTTTAGCTCAAGTTAGACTCCCTATTTTTTAGGGGCTATTTTTAGAAAGTTGCTATTTTGGGAAAAGTTTCTATTTTTGTTAGGGTTCCTATATTTGGAAAGTACCCGAATTTCGAAAATCCACTCAGAAGTTCCAAAAAATCAATAGAAATCACAGAAAATCAGTTTGAAATTTTTTTGAAATCCATGATGAAAATCAGAAAATCAGTGAAAACCTGGAAAAATCAGTCAAGAAATCACAGAAAAATGTTGAAAATCTGGAAAAAATCTGAAAAAAGGACTGAAAATCATGGTGAATTTTCCTAAGTATGGAGGTAGGGACTCACGGGGGCATGGAAGAAAGGCTGAAACTCCAATCAGCAACATCAAAATCAATGGCAATATGCCAAGTCCGCCCAGCATAAGGGAGTTTGGATGGCATGAAGTGAAGCCAAGTCCGCCTTGACATGGCTTGGCAAGAGATCAAGTCCGCCCAGCCAAGCAACATGAAATGGCCTAAGAAGAGATGAAGTCCGCCCTATGCCAATGGCATGAAGTCAAGCCAAGTCTGCCCAGCATAGTGAAGGATGGCACAAACATAAGACAAGTCCGCCCCAAGACAATGGCATGAAGTGAAGCAAAGTCCGCCCCATGTAGGATGGAAGGATGTAAGGTAAAGTCTGCCTAGCTCATGAAGTGATGGCATAAGTTGATGGAAAGTCTGCCCATGACATTAAGTTAAGATGGCTCAACATTTAGACAAGTCCGCCCTAGGCATTAGTATAATGGAAAAGATGACTAGCAAGTCCGCCATATGGAAAAGTGAAGTGGCTTGAGCATGGGCTAAGTAAAAATTGAATGGCTTGAGACGATGGAAAGTCTGCCTTTGAATAAAATGCATGGCTTAACAATGGGAGAAGTCCGCCATACTTAGAGAAGTGAAAAAAAAAAAAAAAATTTGCCTAAGTTCGGACATTGAGATATTAAAACATATGCTTGACTGAGATATCGTTCGAAAGAAACACTTGCAGCCAGAAAATTAAAAAAAAAAGGTTCAAAGAATTTTCTCCACCACTTCTGGGCCAATCTTGAAGGAAAATTTTACCAAGGCATTCAACTTCATGACCGTCAGAGATACTTTCTTGCTGCATGAATCAAAATGGACAATCACCTTTGTAGAAAGTGCGGAAAGTTTGGACTTGCTGGAGTACAAAGTCAATGCACTGCTGGACATTGCCATGGAGGAAGTCAGCATGATCATGTCCAGATTCACTGAACGTAGTGCTTTGCGAGTGGATAAGGATGCAACTCTGTAAAGAACTGGACCAATTTTTTTTTGTTTTTTCACAAAGTGATTACAATGCAACACGCACCTGTTAAGGTTAGCATAAACCAAAACGATGCGGAAAGTAACTCTAACCAGAATGTACACTAGGATCCCGATGTGGGCAAGGTGTGAGCATTGGTCAGAGGATCTATGCAAATGCAAACTGAAGAGAACTCTAACCAAGAATGCGCCTGTGCAGATGAGCATATGGTCAGAGGATCAATGCATGTTGAACAAAATGTAACCCTAACCAAGAATGGCGCCGAGTGATGGCGAGCATATGGTCAGAGGGTCCCTAAACTACTTAGCTGAAAGCAAATAGGCGACAAGCCAGCCTCTTCCACTTATTCAGTGGGAATTACAATTCAATAAAATGAGAGAAAGAGAGGAAATGCTGTTAGTACTACTAACAGCTTACAATAAGATAGAATGTTCACTTAAACTGGAGTTTTTTGAGTCCTTCAATACTGCAAATGATTAGTATGTCTTCACGATATCAAACTTGACTTCCAATACTTAAATCTCAACTAAGGAACAACTTCCTTAATTCTGTTATATCAGACCTGCAACATAGAATGAGGAAATCTGCAACATAATATCCACTTAAATGTTCATAACTTGCTCAAATCACATCCTAATGACACGAAACGAATTGCAGATTGCTTTAATGATGAAGGCGCCCAAATTGAATGCTTAAAACCTCACTAAACAACTCTCATTTATTTTGCACAAATCCCAAGAACCCCTTAAATGGTACGGCCCAGCTGCAAGGGCGATTTTGCTCTATAAAAATAAAGACACTAATAAAATCTGGAAATCAGCTAGAAAGGTCGCCCTTCATTGACAAATAGATAGGTTCAATACCCAGAACGATAGCATTTTTATTTTCTGAACTGTGAGCAATTCTTACATTCTTCAATGACATTCAACATCAGAAATATGACAAAAAACACAACTAGAACTCTAAATTGCAAACCACTCAACTAAAATGCAAAACAACTCAACTACAAGCTAACCTCTCAACTAGTTGCTATCTTTCAAGCAAGAAGATGAGCCAATGCTAGGAGGTGTGCTTTCCTCGAAGCGAGTGCCTGAAGACAATTCAGCAGCATAACGGTGTAGTAGACAAAAGATCCCAAATGAAGAGCTGAGGCCTGATTAAATAGACAAGAGAGAATCATCTAGAAGCTTCAAGAAGGCACCCAAAACCCTAATTTCAAATTCACCTTTTCCCTCCAAAAGACGGCGTCCTTTTTCACCATTAAAATATTTCACCTTTTTTTTTAAAATAAAGACAAATCCCTCAAATAGGTGTCCTTTTCCTTAAGCTCAATATTTGACATTTAAAATATAATTTATCCCTCCATGGCGTCCTCGACCCTCAAAGTCCCCTTTTTAAAAACAACTTAAAGTTGTACTGCTAGGCAAGGGGGTATAATATTAAAATATAATATTATAATGAAAATACTTATCTCTCCAAGAAATATGCGCCCAAGGCGAAGAACTGAAGTGCCAGCTGAACCAACTGCAGAAGAAGAGCAACTGAACTGAACTGAACCTGTCCACTGCTAAAAATAGGATTTACTAAAAATAGTAAATCCACGAGGTTGCTTGGAATGCCAAACTAAACACACCACTGCGAAGCTCTCTGAAAACCCAGAAAGAATCCGCAATCAGAATTACAAACTTCAAGCAACAACCTCCTCAAAATTAGGAAACCCTAATTTTACCATCTGCGTAGCCTACGGGTCTCCGGAATAGGCCAACGGTCAACAGAAATGATCACAACTGAGAAGGGGACATTACAAACTCCCAATGCATGAAGTTCTCTCCAGTTAACTGATTGATGTTTAGGAAACCCTAATTAGGGTTTAATTGTTTTAAATCTTGTTCGTCAATCTGATTTTGATCTTGGCCATTCATTGTAATTTGGGAACTCTATATAACCCCCCCTCCCCTCTCTCTCATTTGATATAGGAGAATCAATAAGGAGAACTAGAGATTAGAGAATTCATTAAGGATTAGAGATTAGAAGAGATTGTAGAGAATAAGAGAGAGAGTTTTTAAGAGATTGTTGCAAAAGACTATTCTGATAATAAAGTTCATAATGCATGAGATGCTTTGAATCCTTTCATTGTCAAATGGTTACATGTTTACATATTTCTCTTTCTCGTCCAGTAGATTTGAATTAGAATTTAATTGTATGTTAAGAATGATAGATTGATAGCAAGGGTTAGTGAAACTTAGCTCATACTTTCTTTGAGTGGATGCTTTTCATTCAATGCGTAAAGTTAGACTGAGCTTTATTGTGGATGCTTCAACGTTTACTTTGAACAATGTTGTTCCATTGATGGTATTGTTCGTGGTAAAGAAATTTTAAGCACAAGTCCCAGAAGATTGCACTTTCTTTGTGTAGTTGTCGTTTAGCGTGGCGAAAAAAAGTATTGTTTATTTGGTTTCACTCAATCCTCACCGTCTCTTGATTTCATAGGAATAGCATAGGACTCCTAAACCCTTACTCTTTTTTCACTTTTTTAATCTAAAGTCAGAAAATTCCAAAATGATACTACATTCGTGTCTTTGCTTTTTTTGAGTAACTTACAAAAGTAAATCCCTATTGTGCCCCCAACAAATCATATCAACCACAGAGCCTATCCACACCTAACCGAAACATTGGAATTGCTGTATGATCTTCTTGCAGTCTTAGCATATGAGGTAGTTTTTCAAGAGGGGATAGAGCGTCTTTGACACTTTATTCTAGAATGTTTGTTGTGTCATAAAACACGCATCAACAGGAACATAAAAGGCTAAGTTGTCAGTTCGGGTATGGGTTCAAATACGGGTATGGGTATAGTGGTACGACAATTTTTTTCCTTGGGTATGGGTGGTACAAGAATTATATATATATATGTGTGTTGTGTGTGTGCAAAATTATAAATTGTAAGAACAATGATGCTCATAATTGCCAATAAATGGAATACAACATAATTTTGACATAGTAACTTATAACAGTTCAATTAATGATCACTGCACAAGTACAGTAATTGATTCTCAAAAAATATAGTAGACAAAATAAAAAATGAAAGAAGCTTGCATACATTACTAGTTTCTTGGTCAATATTGATCATGCCTTAGTGAAAAGTAGAAAATTGCACTCAATGCAACATAATCAACAAACAAAATGGTCAATGTAAGTGGTACAAAAGTTAACGTTGTCTATGTAGTAGATATCTTTGGTCAACATAGTTGGTATAGCAGAGCTCTTTGGTCAACACTGTTAGATAACCACATTTAAGAAGAGTTAATCAAACAAGGGTCAATGTAGGTGTAAAGGGTTAATGTTGAAGATCTAGTGTGTTGATTCACAAATGATGTCAAATTTATAGTCCGGCCCAAGCATTCCCCCTCCTACAATAGTGCTAGTCAAATGAGAGAGTAAATGATGGAATGATGCATTCATGAGGATCAATTAATGCTATCTACACATGTTCAATTGGAAACAATAGTACTAAATAATTTTAAATGGCGGTTATAAGTTCCCGGTTTGCCAAGAAAATATCAAATTTGTATTGGAATTCATTAGAAAACAATAGCATATTTAGTAATAGATGGTGTCATACTCCTTTCATAGACCAATTTTGTAACTGCTGTTGTTTTTCTCTTCTTATAATGTGGGGCTCTTGTTGGGTATGCCCAAGGTACTTCCTAGGTGCCTGGTTCTTTTGGATCCTTCATAGAAAAACCCACAAAGAACCTAGGCGCTTGGGTTCTTTGTGGGTCTTGCACATAAGAACCCACAAAGAACCTAGGTGCTTGGGTTCTTTGTGGGTCCTTCGCAAAAGAACCCACATAAAACCCAAGTGCCCGGGCTGTACCCTAGCTGTATCCAAATTGAACTCATACTAGAACCATACCCACACAGATACCCGAGTCAAATATGAAGAGCCCGGTAACTTAGATGAAAGGTAGTGAATGGTGACAAAAGTTTCAAAGCAAGTCCTAGATGTGGCATCCAAAAATTTAAGTGTTGAAATTAAAATTGCAGAAGGGAGAACTTGCCTGGATAAAAATCAAGGAAGACTTCCAACATGTGTAAAACATAAGAGCATCATCTATTTTTGCACATGCATCCAAAGTTTCTGCCATATTTTCCTTTTCTATTGCTGCTATTTTGCATAAAGGATAGACAAATTGTGTATTTTTTAATCACCATACATCATAGGATAAAGGATAGAGGAATAGTCATTGTTTTTTCTCTATGTTACTGGGCCCTTCATATTTGACTTGGGTATGCGTGTGGGTTTAGTATTGGCCTTGGTCTGATGCAGGTTTGTCCTTGGGTATGCCCAGAGTACCACGTGGGTGGTACTTGGGGTGTACCTAGCAAACCCCCCCTGTACCTATGGTTCGTGGGGCCAAAAAACATTAAAAAAACATTAATTTTTTTTTTTTTAAAACGAAAAACATTTCCCAATGCCTTTGGTTGCCTTAAAAAGAGGGTTTTTACAAGTTTCCAACTCATTTCATGATCACAAATGTTTTTAGATTGCATTTTTTTGCTCTAGGCTGCCATTGAAGGTTGCTTCTTTTTTTTCGAAGGTGAGGGCTATAGGGGAGTTAAACCTACACCAACATGTTAGGAATTGCTGCACAAAGAAGATTTATCCATCAAAGATGAATGAATCTTTCATTTTTTTCAAGTTTTCAATAATTTTTTTGAAGATTTTTCAAGTTTTTTTTCAAAATTTTCAAGTTTATCTATTTATTTATTTTGGTAAATTTTCAATATATTTTTGAACTTTTTATGCATAATAAGGGGTTATAATGCCGATTTTTATTTTTTTATTTTTAGTTGTGGTGTTGTTAATTTGTAATGTTTTATTTTATTTTATTTTAGGTTCATATTTGGTAGTTCTAGTTCAATTGCCCCAAATGCGGAGAATTTTTTAAAATTTGATGCATCTTTATCTCTTTAGTGACATACAACAATGATTCAACAACTTCTTGATGGTGGGGGGTATCTTTGGCGTTGTAGCCATTGTGGAAAAGAGTATAAGAGCTCCTACTTACAAGTGAAAGCTCACTTATGTGTTATTCCTTTTATAGGGAATACAAGTTTGTCTTGGGTCAAATAAAAAGGGGTTGTTAGAACAACAAATATTGGCTTATATCAAAGAACAAGAGGATCTTGACATGGCAAGTAATAGATCAAAGGCTCTTGCACAAACCTCCTAGTGTCTTATCACAATTAGCTGGCCCACATCCTTTCATGCCAATACCATTTTCTTGTGGAGAAGAGTGTTCGATTTTGTGGAAAAGAGGCCTGTGGAGAAGGCCTTCAAAAATAAAGTGAGAGAGATTGCAGATCAAAGCATTGCTTGTAGTATTTATGGCAATGGGCTTCCTTTTAACATTGTTAAACCACCTTATTGGTGGGATATGGTGACAATCCTTTCCAATACACCTTTTGATTATGTTTGTAATAACCTAACCGGTCTACAGTTTGAATATTCAACTATCAACTAACTTTCAGCTAAAGTTCAATTGACTTGTTTTACTAGGGTTTCCAAATCGAGTTCAACTAAATCAATTGAAACTCCAACTAATTTCTAAGTTTTTAGTTTCGGCTGAAGTGAATCATCTAGCTGTTTACTTCATCCATTTCTTGGACGAACAATAACTAAATAACTTTCGAACTAGGGTTTTCCTTTGCAGTTAGATGGAAAAGAAAATAATTTCTGATGTTGTTACATCATATCATTCATTAACTAACATTTAATAACCATTTTCAGCTGAAAGGAAAATCTTTAAACTGTGAACATATATCAGAAAGTTTACAGAAGGATAATAACTACTTTTCTTGTTTCCAGAAAGTAACGAACAAATTCTACAGCTATGAAACAAATATTACAATTGCTATTCTCTGGTTTATGAAATGAAAGCTAACTGCCAAACTTCCTCCGATAATACTAACTAACTAATCCATCTAGGGTTTCATCAAGCATAAAATAACGAACTGAAGAGTAACTGCTAGTGCTTCCTTAACTAACTTTCTTTCATAGCGAAGTAAAGAAATTAACTGTATATCCTTTCCATTCAAACTAGCTTTGAGCAATACATTAATTACATAACAGTAAATGAAGCAATAAAGTACTCAAATGAGTATTTATTTGTACCTGAATTAGTGGAATAAAGTACCCATAAGGCAGACATCATACGCTGAAATGTTGATCATTATTATTTGAGGAAAGAGAAATATCATCAAGGGCTTTACCACCCAACCAAGACCAACTGGTCCCCCGAGTGTCTTCAACTGAAGAACCCAGCCCTTCACGAGGGTAATCAACATGGATCAATTTATCATCATGTCTCTGAGCCTGATGTCCACGAACCTATACTACTGATCGATCCTTTCTCTATAGGTACCTCCTATCAGAAGAATCATCCTGATCAGAGTATATCTGGCCATGGAAGCTGACATTGCCGAACGGGCATCTACCTTGGCCAAGGATTTTTAATTAATTATTTGTGGCATCACTGTGCCGACAGCACGCATCCTTGCTCGACAAGACAACTCTCAAATCCTATTCCCCATTAGCAACATCAGGTCTAATTAACAATCTTCTCTTGGTTCGAGCTTAAACTTAACCTTAGGGTTTATCGTTATATATCTTGTTTGGATCCATTCTGATAGTAAGCTTTATCGTTATCTTTGTGGAAGAAGAAAGAGCGGCTAGGTACAAAAGAAACTTCTTTTCTTTAATGGTTGACCCCCTGGTTTGTGTCATGTATAAGGAGAGAGACAAATTAAGTTGATTCGATATAGTGCCCTTTCAATTCTCAAACATTTACAAGACAGATAAAGATCTCGGTTTGGGGGAGAGAGAGTTCATCAGAAATTCTTCAACCGTCCCAAAAATCAGAACTAAACTTATACCCTGCCGTCTATTTCAGACATGCATAGCCAGAGATACCTCAGGAACATAAAAGACCAGGTTCAGATGATTAAGAAGAAGAAGAACATAAAAGCTCCATAACTGTTGTTTGATAACAGATTAGGAAAGATAGATTTTTAACTCAAATAAATTGTACAGGGTAGAGCAGTAGTTAGATGACCTACAGTCTATCTTTCATTTCATGAAGAAGGACGGCATTTTGAGATATATATATATATATATACTTTTCTTTTAATAATTCACCGTATTCATACTTCTTCTTACTCAAATTACCATATTTTTTTATTCGTTTGAGAACCCAGGGAATATCATTTTATCACGTTATTCACATTATTAAATTCATTCAAAAGATTAAAAGTTTTCATAAACAAAAATACTTTACGTGCCTGGATGAATGGCATAGTCTTGATGTAGGATCTCGAACTTGCAGGAGCTCGTATGAGAAGTTCACTCTGGCTAAGGCAGCGTCCTTCCAAGCTCAACCTCGATAAAATCCCCAATCGGTGCCTTCCGAGATTTCAAACTTTTAAAGAAAGAAAGGGTAATGGTTGCGATGCTACACTCTGATGTTCGGAGGTTTCAGTGTATTGCCTAACTGAGATTGCAAGATTGGCATCACTGCAGAAGGAGTTGAAGAGTCCACGGTAAGGTTAGCTACGATAAGAAATGAATGAATGAAATGTGTGCCAAACGTGGACGAGTTTAGAAATCTTTGTTTGCTAAGAAGGCTAAGTTGAATCTTCTTAGAATTCGACTTTGAGAGAAAAGTGTTTGAGCCCTAATTATGGCGGAATATTTGCTGTGGAAATCTCCGTCCAAATAGAGCCGGGTTCCTCTGGTGAGTGAAAAAGAAAATACGATGAAGAAGAATAGGAATGCCTTCGATACAGAGACCTCCTTCCTTAAACGGTTGCCTTCCCCTTCCCCTCTCCAGATCTTCCCCCGACTTCTTGAATTCCATTCCTCCGTTTGAAATTGGTCACCAGACCAAAGTATGGCGGTAATGCCTTCGCCAAGAAAACCATAGACGTTTCCTATTCTTTACGATTAAGCCTCACTTTATTTTATATTAAGAAAGTTGGCTTAGAAATCATATCCTTTGTTATTTATTTAATATTTGATTACCTTTGCAAAAGAAATATTTTTATATATATCAAGAAAGGTTCGCTCAATTCCCAAGAGGATAATAATAAATATTTGATTATATCTTTTATTTTAATTTAATATATAATAACCATTTGCGATCTCCTCTAAAGATGATTATTGACTTATATATTTAAAATTGGCTTAACTATTAAATAATTATATTAAATTATTTATGGCCAAGTTACAACTTCATAACCTGTCTTTCACCGACTCAAAGTTTGATGATAAAATTGATCCTTTGTTAACCGTGTCCTCTCCTTGACGATATTTCCCTTTCTCTCATGGTGTCGGCAATCCTGCATCCACTGACAAGGATTAGGGTTAGACTGTTCTCAATGGCTAAATAATATGCAATTAAATTTAATCTCATGACCTCATTCAACCTCATGTGAACAATAAATTCACTTGCAAAGTAAGGAGTTCGTTAACATTACAGTTACGATAAAAGAACGACCATTGCATTCTCAATGTCATAATCTCATGAAAGCAGTCAATGTCATAATCTCATGAAAGCAGTCATTTGCAACTAACATTGCATTCAAAATACATAACCGAACATGTAGTCTCAATTTGAGGGATGTAACAATGTTAGTCTTGGGTATGGAAAGGTGCGGACCACTTTATTGGTGAAGGAGAAAGCTTTAGTAGAGGCATCATTGAGAGTAGTCAAGGATACACGGCCCCAAACAGGTGTATCCATCATTTTTGATGGATGGAAAGAGTGCAAAAATAGACCATTGATCAATGTTATAGTAGTGCCCCCTAAATAGGTCAAGTTTTTGAAGGCAGTGGATTGTGAGCGGCAAGTAAAAGATGCAAGTTTCATTGCCAGTATCCTCATAACGGACAACACTAAAAATTGTAGGGTAGTTCGATCCATATTGGAGCGTACATATAGTCACATTATTTGGACACCATGTACAATCTACTCACCCGATTTGATATTGCAAAAGATTGGCACACAAATTGAGTGGGTCAAACACATCTACACAGAGGGCAAGGAGATCCAAATGTTTGTGAGTAATCATCATTTGTCACAAGGCATCTTTAGGACCTTATCTAAGTTGGAGTTGTTGAAGGCAATTTAAATTTTATTTTTTATTATTTTTTTAATTTTTAGATTTTAATTTATTATTGTTATGAGACATGTATTTATTATACCATGTTAGGTTGTTGAAACTTGATATGCATCTCACACAATCAATCGCCTTAAGACGACTTGTGAAGGTGTGAAAGGCCTCAAGTTCTTTGGTCATCAATTGCTTGTGGAGTGTATGGAGGTAAGCAAGCACAAAAAGAGCCCCAAAAGTAAAAGCATTGATCCTAGATGATGAGTGATGAGCTTTTGTGGAACATATTTTGAATTTCATTGAGCTCATCATCAACATGATTAGGTATGCTAATATTGATCACCCATGTTTGGGTGAAATTTATGATGGCATGGACTCCATGGTGGAGAAAATAAGAATAATAATAGAGGCCAAGGAACATGACCCAATGGAAACATTTTTCAAAATTGTGCAAAAGATTATTGTTGATTGTTGGAACAAGATGACCACCCCCTTATATCTCTTAGCATTTGCTTTGTCGCCAAAATATTATAGCAAAGAGATACTTTCATTGCTGGGGAGGGTGCCACCATATAGGGATGGGGAGGTTGTTGTTGGCTACAAGACTGCAATTAGAAAGATATTTTCAGATGAAGATACCCAAAATATTGTATTGAGAGAGTTTGGCCAATTCATATCTTCAAAGAATCATGATGTTTCTGCTCTTTAAGACAAATATAGGACAAATGCTCATGATTGGTGGTATCTACATGGTCAAGGCTCCATTTACCTGCAATCTCTTGCAATTAAAATTCTCTCCCAAGTATGTATATTTTTTATTTTTTATTTTTCTTGTTTTTCATTTGATGCTATTATGCTATATATTATATTTTATAATAATATAATTTTTATAATGTATGTTTGAATTTATAAAATTAAATATTAAATGTTGTATGCAATTTCAAGAGGTTGTGAGTTCTTTAGCTGAGCAGAATTGTAGTACATACTCCTTCATCCACTTGATTAAGCACAATCATTTGGGCTTAAAAGAAAATAGAGGATTTGGCCTTGATGAAGAAGAATATGAAAACTATTAAATATTGATTGTAATTTTGAATTTTCATTGTGTAATGACATTTTGAGACTTGAGTATTTTCATTTTTGCAAATTACAAATGAAGTATTTAAATATTCTATTTATTGGCAATTATGAGTATCATTGTTCTTATAATTTATAGTTTTGAATATATATATATTCTCTCACCCATACCCAAAGGAAAAAAAATGTCGTATTGGGTTTTGATAGCTAAGTTTTCTCTTGGAGGGTGTTTCTTTTATTTAAAAAATCCCATATTCCAATATTTGTTGCAACTATGGATGTGGCCATAGACACTGTATCCTTTATATTTATTGATCATTAGATCTTGTGTGAAAATAAATATTCTTTCAAATAACTAGACAATTCAAGCCGCTTTTTAAGTGATCTATTTGTGGATATTCTCTCTATCTTATATCTTTTGATCATTTATGGAGTGATAAAAAGACATTAGGTGTTGATTTGCAGTTATAAAGTTGTTTTTGTGTGATAAGAAGAAATGAGGGTTTGTAAGGATTTTTTGCGCATTATTGATTGAGCATGCATCATGGGATCTACTTTGTATGAAGATGAAATTTTATCTTTACAGATTAAGATTGGAAATTTAGAAGAAGTTAATCAAATACTTGAGTGTTGGAGGCAATTTTGTCTAACTTTATGCAATTTTGTGCTCAATATATTTTGCTACGCAAGAGATAGAAAGGTTACAAAAGCAGTTAGGAAACACACAACAAAAAGATGTTAAGCAAAATGTACCTTCTTCTAGAATTTCAACAAAGCAAGCATGTAAAACCAAAATGTATTTGAAGAAAGGTGTTGTATCACATAGGCAAAATGCTGTGTGTAAACCTGTGGCTCAAAAATGCCACCAACAAAGTCACAAAAGTATAAATCCATTGAGTTAAAATTTGTTCCTTCATCCAAACCAATTGTGAGAGTTTGGGAATCTCAGAAAACAAATAGGGAAAAATGTGATCTTGGTAATAAGGGTTTTGTTGGCTCTTACGTTCTAGAATATTTTAAACCCATCAAATTTGTATTTGGGAGACATGAATAAATCTCATGTCGAGTCTTTACTTGTTGGTGATTTTTGTGTAGTTCAAAAATCTAAGCAACCAAAAGCAATATGTACTTTGTCCAATAATGTCCAAATTTGCTCCCATTGTGGATGTCAAGGTCATCTTTCTAGTAATTGTTTTGATCTACACCATTGTACATCATGTGGTTTCCATACTTATTTTGCCAAACATTGTTATCTACCAGATACACCTCCAAAGTCTATACAGCATATGAATTTCATTGTTATTTACCAAATTTTGTAAGAGGGCACAATCTATTGTTGATGATGAAAATATACCTACTCATAATGGCAATGTTGTTATTCCTCATGATTCTTCTAATGATGATGTAGATCTTATTGAGCCTACATTGACTACATTTAATGTTGATATTTTTGAGATAACACTTGGTATGTTTGATAAGCTACCAATTGTTGAGAAGATTGAAGAATTGAATCTGCTTCCCATGAAGAATGATTTTGCTAATCAATGTGATTGTGTTGAGTATATTGGATATGCAATTTGCAATGATTTTGGTCCTTCCTAATGTATTCCAATTATTCCAGGCTATGGAGATTAAGATGCTGCCTCTTGTTGGTTCTTACTTCATCAAAGAGACCAAGTTGTTGGCATTTTCCTCTCATCTACCAAGGGGGGAATGTTGTGTGTATCGTAGATTCTAGTAAAGACTTCAGATATTGTTGACACCTTGTGATTGATGTGATAATTACATTTGATATTGTGGTGCATTTGATGATGTCTAGTAACATGTTTGCAAATTTTATTGGGTGGACAGTTGATTTGTGTATGTTTCTCCATAATGTATTGATTGCACGTAATGAATGCTATTTCAAATATTAACTTTAGTGATACTGCAGAGTTGTCCCAAACTGATAGTTGGTGACTACTCATATTGGCCACTAAAGTTTGGTCATTTTAAAGAAATTATAGCATTGCAAATAGAGTGACTGCATTCATGATTGCAAAATGTAGATTCACCATGGACAAAACAAGTCAAAATTTGAGACCTGTCAAAACAACAAGCTCATTAACAAAATTTGAGACCTGTCAAAGCAAAAGACTCAATATAAAAAATGGAGCCTTGTCAAGTTAATAGGATTAGTTCAAAAAAATTTAATACCTGTCAAAATAACGGGGTCATTATCAAAATTTGAGACCCGTCAAGGCAGTAGGCTCAGTATCAAAATTTGAACCCTGTCAAGGTAACAGTATCAGTTCAAACAAATTTAAGACTTGTCAAAGCAATAAGTTCATTATCAAAATTTGAGACCCATCAAGGCAACAAAAGCTCAATATCAAAATTTGAACCCTATCAAGGTAACAGGATCAGTTCAAACAAATTTAAGACCTGTCACAGTAACAGGCTTCTTTTTAAAGAAGCTTCAGATCAACCAGCAAATATTCTCACGAAAGTGCTTGGCTGGGAAATGTCTGAGGCTGAGCGTTTCAAAACACTGCTTGGTTTCATGATAACCCCCCTTCAAATTAAGGGGGGATGTTAATATGTTAATCATTAGGGTTTAACACATTTGTAGTTATTTTCAGTTTAGATGGTTATGGCAGTTAAACTGTTTTCCCTGCCTATAAGTTTGAATATAATTCATCCTTTGGAATGTACAATTTATATGCAATAATTATATGTTCTATTCTTCCCCTCCTGTGCCTAACATTCAAAAGCACTAATGTCCTTCCAGTATCGAAAAGAAAATGTACAGAGGAAACACAAGTCAGTCCTTAGCAAAGTGCAATGTGCCCTCAATGAATCAGCAGGGCATTGATGATATGGGTTATTGAAAAACCTTAAACAAAACTGATGATAGGCTATAAACTTGCATATGGAGCAAGTTTATTACCAAGTTATCACTTAACAAGTTTACAGTAAATCATATAAAAATAAAGAAAATGGCCCAAACTCATATACTGCACTGTGGGTAAATTGTTCTACAAGCTCTTTTCATCAGGAAATCTGGGAAGTCGGACAAGTGAGTTAACTCTTGTAACGCCTTCAAGTCCAGACCAGTTCTGATCAATGGCATCAAGAGGTTCAACAGGATCTAAAACATTTTCTTCACAGCCCTCTTTTAGTTCTTTTGAAGGTTCCAATATGACTATTGATTGAAGGCAAGATTGAGATTCATCAGTAGCTCGGATGGTAAAAAGACGCTGCAACAGTGGACCCTCCTCTTCTCTCTGGTCTTTTTGCAGCCCAGTAAATGCATCTTTCAGTTCATTAGTAACCATGCCAAAGGGCTCCATCTGCTCAATACAATTTGAAGAGGTTGGTATGTTCTCCTGTCCTAGCTGGTCATCCATTTTAGAATCTAAATACAAACACACTACAGCACAATCATCCATCTTTGATGTTGGATACTTAAATCTCCATTCACGGACGGCTGATTCTACTAGCATTCTTGCAGCCAAGGATCGAGTTGGTGCAGATGAGACAATCTGAACCACCTCTTCATTGCTCAAGACATCCCAAACCTGTAGCATATATGATAAAATTATAAAAACATTAATCTTTACTTGGATAGTCATTAAAAATGAAGAAACTAAGTAAACTGCAGAATTGCTAAATGTATCAGAAAGGTTGATGATTAAACTGCAATAATATACTGGAATAAGCTTTAAAACGAAATCCTTTCTAGATGCATAGAGTGGGGAACATCTCATTCAAATCAGAATTCATTATCAGAAGTAGCTTACAGGAAAACACAAAGTTGGCCTAATTGTGGAGAGCAATTACATTTCACTTAATTTAATGATGTCTTTCTCTATCCTCGAAGGTTAACTGGGAGAAAGAGTTCCTTGGCCCATTTACAAAAACAATTTTCTTATTGTTTATAATATAGTTGATAATAAAGGAATGTAACCATCTTCTTTATGCATTTTCACCTCACCAAGTATAGACACGGCTCTCCTGGAACTCCGGAAGGGAATAGTCACTGAAGAAAGGAAAAATCTAGTTTTTACTGAAGCAATCTAAAGTAATCATTTTATTGCATCTATCCTTGAACAAGAACCCAAACATACGACAAAATCATAAATGATTAGAAAGTACTGCTATTTCTCCCATAATTGACACACTTTTGAAATGTGAAATTTCTCTCTCTATAACAAATGTAAGAAGGTTTTTTTCATTTTAGATAGAATTTAGAAACGTGTGGCACGGTCAAGGCAATTTGAAGTTTATGCATATTAAGAATTCAAAGGCAGGCTCTGATTTCTAAATTTCATTTACAAAACATTGATATTCTGGTATGCATTCACTTTGAGAATCTCAAGACAACCTTATAAAATGATGGCGAAGCACCAATTCAGAATGATACTTTGCAACTTTACATGTTTAGTTTGAGACAAAGGATGGGACAATATAAACTAAATTGAAGTTACAAAAACTAGTGATTTGAAACAATTGAAGTGGTAATTTCAAAACAAAGCAAAAACTAGTGATTCTAAATATACAAAATATTCCAAACATTACAAGATTATATGTCAGAATGCTTCCCTAACAGGCTTCAGACTTCAAACAGTAGTCAGAAAGTTATTCCAGTGTTTCTCTGAGTTTCCATGATGGGGGATGCGGGGATGTAGGGATGAGGTTTCAAGGGACAGAAAATAATTCCCAAACTTTGGGAACAGCAAGGAGATGGTGTAGGGAGGGTTATTAAAATAACTTGAACAAACTAAAATCAGATAAAATTTTAATATGGGGATGTAGGGATGAGGTTTCAAGGGACAGAAAATAATTCCCAAACTTTGGGCACAGCAAGGAGATGGCGTAGGGAGGGTTATTAAAGTAACTTGAACAAACTAAAATCAGATAAAATTTTAATATGTAAATACAATATGCTACATATGACAAGCCTACTCCTTTCAGGTTTTTAACATTTTTTTCCTTAAAAAGTTTCTTTTATTTTTATGAACCAAATGAAGCAGGCTGTCCAGTCCTGAAAAAGGGGAATGTCCATTCCATGTTCCCATGTCCTGGAGATGTCAGGCCATTGGGGACGTCCCCTCCATGTTCCCAAGTCCTAGTGATGTCAGGACGTTGGGGACATCACCCACACTCCTAGGGATATATACCCATGGAACACCTGCTGATAACTCTACATCCAGCTTCTCAATATCGGCAATTACCATGACATTATTCATATACTTAAAATAAACATATGTGCGCTATTCTCTAAGTGATCCATTGAATTGAATGAAAAGATGAACATTTGCAAATAAGCCAATCATGCAGTGTCCCCCAATGTCTTGTAAAAAGATTGATAATTTACCAGCTCCATTGTGATAATAAAAAAAATTACCCTTTTAATTCACCCTGCCCCAAGACCCCTTTCTAGATGTCATGGAAGTCTTGGGAACTTGGGGGCGCATCTCATGTTCTCAATATCTCAAGGCTCAAATTCTTGTTAATTTGATTGTTTATTGACAGTATGATTCTTATGATGGATTTCCCTAAGTCTTAAGCTTACTGGAACATTGTAGTAGTTAATCAGAGAAACAGAAACAAGTACAGTGAAAACAAAATTATGAGACTAAGTGCAATGGCAAAATAATAAATAAGAAATGTGAATACAGCAAATTTAGAGTGATCAGACACCTGAGAAGTCAGATGCTGATTTGATAATAACATCACATTTGCACAAGGGGGTTCCTTGCACCAAATTATAACTATCAACAGTTATGGTGTGAATTACATTAGCATCATTGACAATGAATATGTCCTTCCAAGAAGAAAAGGCTTTGGTATTAATCTAATTGGTACAAAAATACTGCTATAGCAAAATTGGGATATCAACAGTGAGGCCTGGGACACCAAAGTTAGATGGTGACATTCTGACATGGCTAGAATGTAGGAGAAAAAAATTATAAAAGGGAAGACCCTCCAGTGGAGGTCAACGTTCATTAATTATTATTATATATACACCATTTGGCGAACTACTGCATAAAATTGCAGAAAAGAGCTATAATACTCTTCTATTTGATCAGTATTCATTCATTGTGCATTTGAATAAGGATTTCACCCTTTAGAAAAAATGATTTCATTCAAGATTGAGTCATACAAGTTCAATTGTTTTATTTATCTTCTAGAAAATCCATTAGCCTTGTTAGAATGTAAGCAATTTATATATTTAGACTGTGTACAAATTGATTAGGCATGACAACCATACCCATTAGCTTTCAAGAAAAATTGGATCTCATTTAAGATCGACTTCATACTGGCTCTACTGTTTTAGTTAATCTTCTAGAAAACCCATTAGCCTTATCCAAAATAAGCAATTCAGTTATTTAGGATACTTGTATCAATCAATTAGGCATGATGATGAAACCCATTAGCCTTCAAGCCAAAGTGATCTCATTCAAGATCAACATAAACTGGGTCTAGTAATTTAGTTATATCTTCTAGAAAACCCATTAGCCTTATTAGAAAGGAAGCCATCCATATATTATGATTGTCTATATAAATCAATTAGGTAGGGTGACCAATCATGATAGCCATTTCTACCCACAAAACTCCTTTGGTATCAAGGATGAGATTAGATATTATTATGCTAGTGTTCTAATTAGCAAGCATACTACCATATAGTGATAACAAAAATCTTAGTAGAAAAGCATATTACAAATGCTTCATTATTAGATGGTTCAAATCTATCCAAGGAACTTGTCTATTAGAGATTCAAGATGTAATGTCCCTTTTTTGGTCCAGTTCAACATCCTTGGAAAACCCCAACTATCTTGGAGAGCATCCACTTATTTCAGAAGGTATTCTGTCAGTGGCACAGAGTTCTTGGAGTCAAGATGAGTACAATGGTACTTTCTATGTGCGAATCCAACATTCTGGGAGCACTCCACACTTCTTGGAGAAGTCTATTGTCTTGGGAGAGTGCCAATTTTTATATATACAAATATTTTATGTACTTAAGGTATTGGTGGTGTGGTCGGAATTCATATTTTGGGTTATTTTAATATTTTCTGTAACATTGGTGGTTGTGGAAAAAGTAATTAAATTATTAAATATTTAAGTTGTTATAAAGTGGAAAATTAGAAACAATCATCCAAAATATTGCAATCTATTGATCAATATGACTATTCTAATGTATTAGTTGGAGAGAGTTGTGATAGAGGGAAGAGGAAGGCCACTACTATTGCAAGTCAAAAAGTATAGTGGTAGGATTAATAAATTTGCAAAAATGTGAGCAAGCCGATGATTTAATGGCTAATTTTTTTTATGTCCATGCTACCCCATTTCATTTGGCAAGGTCTCCTTATTTCAAAGGTATGTTGAGAGATGCAATGGCAGCTGGACCCTCTTATGCTCCCCTTAGAGAATGTAGATTGCATACCTCTTTCAACAAACAATATTCAAAGGTTAACATGTTAATGGAAGAGATGAGACATACATGGATTAGGATTGGTTGTTCCATTGTCATGGATGAGTGGATTGATATTCAACATCAGCCTTTAATTAATACTATTGTTACATGCCTTGCTAGTTCATATTTTCTTAGAGCTATTGATTGCGTTGGAAGATGTAAGGATATTGATTACCAACTTGCCATTTTGAAGGAGGCCATAGAGGAGGTTGGGTCTTCTAATGTTGTGCAAGTTGTTATAGATTCAACTTGTGTTTGTAAGTTAGTTGGATTGATGGTTGAGAGCATTTACCAACATATTTTTTGGACTCCATGTTGTGTACATGCTTTGAAAGACATTGGAAAAATAGGTTGGATGAAGATAGCAAGTGGCCGAAGCTAGAGACATACAAATGTTTGCATTATTCCAATCTTAGTCAAAAAAAGAATTCCTCAAACAAGTTGAGAGTATATATGCTAGCTATTTTATTTTACTGGAGAGGATGTTGGAGGTGCAGGATGCTCTACAATCCATGGTGGTTTGTGGAGAGTGTAAAAAGTGGGCTCAATCAAAGATAGAAGAAGGGAAGGTGGTGAGGGAAAGGGTGCTTAATGGTGCTTGATAAAATTATGACATTAACACTTAATAATGTAAATTTAAATTTGAAAATAAAAAGTAAAACAAAGTAAAAACTCAAAAATAGTGTTATTTTCAAATTTAAATTTACATTATTAATAGTGTTAATGTCATAATTTTTAAATATTGCTTGCAGATTATTTGCTCTATAATATCACTTGTTGTTATGGTAATCAAGTATGCAAATACAAACTCTCCTAGCCTTGGAGAGATTTATGAAACTTTTGATAGCACGCTTGAACAAATCAAGTAAGCAATTTGTGACAAGGATCCTGGATTGCAATTCTACGAGGAGCATATTAGGCCTATTGTCACAAAGTGGTGTAACACAATGAACACCCCTGTTCATATGGCTGCCTATGTTCTTAATCCCAAGTGGTATGCACCTAGAGTTGGCCAAATTATTCCTTTTAAGATGATGAGGTTATGAAGGCCTTTTGTAAATGTATAGCAATGAGGAGGCAACCATACTTCGAGAGTAGTGGCTTCAATTTTTCAATCTTTAGGGTCTTACACTTAGAAAACCAAACGCTAGGATGGATAGAGACACCATTGCACAAAAAAACCCCATTGGATGGCAGGAAATTCATGGGAAGGACACAATAGATTGAAACATCTTATTGTTTCACTTTCATCTACTCTCATAGATTGCTAGTTCCACTGTTGCAGAGAAGAATTGTTCCACATATGGTGTCACCACTCAAGAGGAACAAGCTTACATTTAAGTGGGCAGAAAAACTAGTTGCAATTCATAGTGCCTTGAGACTTTAGGATCGACAAACTACCAAGTATTGACAGACCCCAATAGCATGTTGGGATGTTGATCTTGAAAATGTTAGGCAGATTGATGAGGAGGTGCAGCCATGATTGGTTGGAATCCATTGGACAAATCACAATTTCAACTGCAGAGTGACAGAGTCTTTGTCTTTTGATATTGATACCCCAGATGAGGCGTAGTTGTATTTTGAAGTTTGAATGTTTGAGACTTGAATTTAAAATAAAAAATTTAGTTTTAATTTTTAAACTTTAAAATTTAAACTGCTGTTATGCTATTGTCAATATTGAACTGCTGTACCACTGCTGCCATGATTAAATTTTAATATTTATTGCTGTTATAATGCTGTTACGCTATTGTCATCATTGAACTGTTGTCATATTGCTGGTATACTACTGTCATGATTAAATCTTATTGCTATTATACTGCTGTCATGATTAATTTTAAGTATCTCCCCTCTATCTCTACTATTATATTACTGTTATTGTTGTATATTAATATATTTTGAAAAAATCACACACACACACACACACACATATTAAATTCATATATATTGCTGTCCCTTTGCTGTCCCCAAAAAATTTCCCTTGGACTGCCATCCCTGAAGGGCGTCCCTTGCCGTCCCCCCATCCTCATTCCTGAAATGTCATGGAACATAGATAAATATATATCCAAAAATTATTTATAAAATATAAAGGGAAATTTATGGAGGTTAAGACGCCCTAAAACTGTGATGTCCTGTTTATTTTCTTAATATTAAATACAATCTGTCATGCCTCCTCCCCCCGCCACACAGTTTGCACAGAAATTAATTAATGACTAGGATTGCAGCCTGTGACTAAAGGAAAATCGTTGACCAAGGGAAAGTTAAAAGGTTAGATGAAATTTACTAAGGGAAATATTAATATAGTGTTTCCATATTAATGGCAGGGTGGTGCTAACATATGGGAGACTATAATTAACCACTTAAGGCAGCGGTCATTACATTAGGAAGTCAAAACAAAAATGCAGTGATTTGTAAAAGGAGCTCAGATTAGTCAAGCAAAAAGATGCGATCAAGTTTGAAGAGGTAACAATTATTTAAGAGGAGTCATGATTTTTGGAAGAGTAATTATCTTTCAAAATGCTGTATCTCTTCACTCAACCATGAAGGATATACAAAAGGGGTCAAATCATTTGTAAGAGGCATCAATTAGATGAATCAAGCATATTGGAAAATAAAGAGAAATCAAAATAAGAGATCTATTGGAATAAATATTATTAGCAAGAATATTATTGGGAAGTAAGTTAAATATGATTAGAAATAAATATATATATATATATCATGCAATAGTGGTACTTGCAGAAAATTAGTGATCTTTGTGAATAATCTACATGCTTCTCTTTATTATATGTGATAAGGGATTCGTATATTAATCTATTTCGAATTTAGAGAATTGGATTGCAAATAGGGAGGTTGACTGTAATGCCCCCTATTTGGGATATTCCTAGATTTTTCCCTAGAACCATAATTTGAACCAAAATAAGAAATGTAATACATTTAAGATTATAAATTTACTAGTTGAAATGCCCTTTATAAGATATAAATCCTGGTTTAGGTCTTGCACACAATACTAGTCACTAGAAATTGATATTAGCTCATAAGTAATGATAATATATATATATATATATATTATTAGTCATTAGTAAGCATCATAATATCCATGCACATTAGTCACATCAAAATTTTAATTAATGCAAAGCCATTCCAATCTTATTAGGAATTCGTTGAAATGTTTGCAAATCGTAGTCTCAAGGTTGGTCGCCCTTGTATTGCGAGAGCATGGAAGGTGGGTCGCCCTTCCATCCCTCAGTCCACCATGGAGGCTGGTAGTCCTCCTTGATCAAGCCCATGAGCACTAATAAGCCTTCCAACTCATGAGGCTTAACCCCCTATAGGTGGTGTACTTGATGGCCGGGTATGTCGGCCTTCACCTCTTGTGAACTCAAAAGGTTGATTGAACTTCCTATTGTGCAATCATTTATCTAAATTCAAAATAGATTATTATACGAATCTATTATCCATATTTATAATAAAGGAAGAATCATAATTACTTATAAGGATCAATAATTGCTGCAAGCATCATTATTGCATGATCGTATATATATATAAATTAAATTAAATTAAATTAAAAACTTACAATAATCCTCTTGCTAGTAAATAATATTTGTTCCAATGGGTTTCCAATTCTTATTTCTCTTTTCCCAATTTGTTGGCTTGATGATCTCCCAAATTATTCAACCTCCTTTATATATCCTTCATGGAGGGCGTTCAATAGTCACATCTTTTCCTTAATATCCTTACCTTGGTAAGGGATACATCCCTTCATAACCAAGTGCTGCCCCCTTAAACTCTTTTAATTATTAATTATTTGTTTTCTTGTGGAGTTGTTACATTAATAGTCCTTTAATAATTCCCCTCGATCCCTTTGAATCGCCACTTTGATATTTCTTTGGATAGGCTGCAATTAATACTTCTTCTTTGGTCAGTGATTTATGGTGGGGGCATGACACTAATCAACCTTTCGGGTTCATGAGAGGTGAAGGAAGACCAACCTTCATGCTTTTATCAAGTATGCTACCCCAAGATGGAATGGAAGATTGACCTTCCATGCTTGTGGGCCAAGGGGTGGAATGGAAGACCGGCCTTCCATGCCCTTGGGCTTGATCAAGGAGGACAACCCACCTTCCATGCTCTCGCAGTACAAGGGCGACCAACCTTGAGATCGCGGTTTGCAAGTATTTCAATGAATTCCTAATAAGATTATTATGGAATCCACGTTGGAATGGCTATTGCCTTAATTAGATTTTGATGTGACTAATGTACATGGATATCATGATGTTTGCTAATGATTAGTAATATATATATATATTTTTCATGGCTTATGATTTAATGTCAATATCTAGTGACTAATATTGTGTGTAGGATCTAAACCAAGATTTATCTTATCAAGGACAATTTAATTGGTAATTTCATTATTCTTAAATATATTGCATTTCTTATTTTGGTTGGAATTGTGGTTTTAGGGCAAAATATTGAGATATCCCAACTTGGGACATTACAAAAACAGGGCGTAGCATCTTATTCCTACTAGTTGCGTCTTTCCTTGTTGAATGACTGCCATACCTGATAGACAAGAGGCGTGGAAACTTTATTATGAAAAATATTGTTGGGAAGGTGGTGGATCTAGCCAACTGCATACCTATATGGAGGTACTAAGTCAAACAAGATTAGTAGCACAAAGAAAAGGTAGTCGTAGCTCTTTGAAAGTATTTCATTCCCAAATGGAATTGTAGCATGGATGAGGGGTGATGTGGCAAGCTAAAAGTGAATTTTGAGGACTCGTAATGCAAATAGGACTCCACAATCCCAAACACCTAGCATTTTAGTTGGTATTTAAGCCTTAGAAAAAGCATCACAACTTTATTGAATGCATTGTATGGAGTTGAAGGGAATTGCACCACTTTCGGAAGTGACGAGGGGAGTTGGGAAGTAGTATTATCTCAACCACACACCTTATTACCAAGAATATTTTATTAAGGAGTTGGAGTTGTTTGAGAGGCTAAGTTGTCGATTTGGGTATGGGTTCAGATACGGGTGTGGGTATGGGTATGATGGTAAGGCAATATATATATATATATATATATGTTGAAAGTTATAAATTATAAGAACAATGATGCTCATAATTGCCAATAAATGGAATACGACATAATTTTGACATAGTAATTTGTAAGAGTTCAATTCATGATCACTTCTCACAAGTACAGAAATTGATTCTCCTTAAAAAAATATAGTAGACAAAATAAAAACTCAAAGAAACCTGCATACCTTACTAGTTTCTTGGTCAATATTGATCATGACTTAGTGAAAAGTAGAATATTGCACTCAATGCAACATCATCAACAAACAAAATAGTCAATGTAAGTGGTATAGAAGTTAATGTTGTCTATGTAGCAGAGATCTTTGGTCAACATAGTTAGTATAGCAAAGCTCTTTGGTCAACACTATCAGATAACCACATTTAAGAAGAGTTAATCAAACAAGGGTCAATGTGGGTGTAGAGGGTCAATGTTGAAGAACTGGCGTGTTGATTCACAAATGATATCAAATTTACAATTTGGCCTAAACATTGTCTTTTTCCCCCTCCTAAAATAGTGCTGATCGAATGAGAGAGTAAATGATGGAATGATGCATTCATGAGGATCAATTAACGCTATCTACACACATTCAATTTGAAACAATAGCCCCAAAATTTTTTAAACATTGGTTATAAGTTCCCAGTCTACCAAGACAATATCAAATTTGTATTGGAATTCATTAGAAAACAATATCATATTTAGTGATGGTGTCATACTCCTTTCATACACCAATTTTGTAACTACTATTGTTTTTCTCTTCTTAGAATGTGGGGCTCTTGCTAGGTATGCCCAAGGTACTGCACAGGTGCTTCGGTTCTTTGTGGGTCCTTCATAGAAGAACCCACAGAGAACCTAGGCACTTGGGTTCTTTTTGGGTCCTTCACAGAAGAACCCACAAAGAACCCAGGTGCCTAGGTTCTTTGTGGGTCCTTCACAAAAGAACCCACAGAGAACCAAAGCGCTTGGGTCGTACCCTAGCCCTACCCAAGGACGTATCCAAACTGAACCTGTACCCGAACTGTACCCGCACACATACCTGAGTCAAATATAAAGAACCCGATAACTTAGTTGAGAGGTATAAGGGGGAGTTGTGCAGCTCATTTTGGAGAGCTTAAGTTTGGTTTCAGTCTTCAGCCAGCTAATGTTATTTTATTATGAGAATTCCCAAAAGATTTAGCAGCATCTTTCCAGCTATATGTCAGAAAATATATTCAGTTGTCATTTTTTGATAATATTGTAAAGCTAAATTGATTTCCAGCTGTTGGAATGATGGATTTATATCCAGTTTCAGAACTGTATGATTGATTTAATAGCAGAGTGATAATGTAATACATATGGTGATATTGAGAAAGTAATTTCAGTTGTGTTAATCCTAATTTAATTGTCATTTCATCAACACTTTCAAAGCACATAAATAATCAGTATATCCATTTTGAGCATCCATCAAACAATTGTCACAACTTCAAAAAGAATCTAGTCTAACCTGTTACACAAGATGTGCAAAACAATGATATGTTATACTAGCAGACTCCAAGGTCTTTGCAGCTAGGCATTCTTTATTTGATTGGGTAAAATATGTTATTCTATGGCAAGAAAATGACATTGCCATTCCTTATCTCCATAGTTGTGAATACAGTAATCAGAATGAGTATCATATTGCCCATCTATTAGTTGCATTAGTTGCATCGAAAGAATAAAGATTTATGGCACAACACAGAGAGTTCATTCTCATCAAGACAGTTCAATTATCAGCATCATGAAGCATTGCAGGTTAGAAAAGCATAAAGGAATCCCACAGCAGGAGTGTTATCCCTTAACAGAATCTTTGATATAGTTAATGAGCTAGTGTCTTTGTGCGTACAATGACATACATGTTTTTTAAACAATGACATAGTACGAGGAATATTTGGACAACTATAGGAAAATTAATTAAACTAGCCAGATTTTGGCAAGATTATATCAAGGCCAAGGAATAGGATGCTATGATATTCATTTTGGATTATGTTCTTTTCCTTGTACGATGCAATCTTCATATATTAATATCCTTCCAAAGCCATGGTAATGTGCAAAAGATTAATGGGAATCAATTGTATTCAAGAAAAAGTAACACATTGCAAACCCTGGCAAAATTGTGGAAATGTGTTATGAACCGAAGCAAATACAAGAGTGAGAGTGCAAATGTTAATCAAAGTGACACATGGCAAGAATAATTTAAGAACTAGAAGTCATTATACAAGAACTGTAAATTGAAAGATTATACTATGCAAAATCTCTGTACAAAATCTGTGAGGTTGGATCTATGACACAAGATGTCAATCTACGGTATTCAGTGTGTAATCTACAATCAATCTATCAAAGAATAGTTATAATAAATTAATATACAAGAATGGAAGAGGAAGGGATGTCTTGGAAGCTTTAAGAAGCATAACTACTTGCAATCTCTCAATATTTGTCTTCTATTTTCTCATTTTTTGAAATATTGAATAACAGATGCACAGATAAGTATGACATTGTTGGAGCTCTGCAACATAAATAAAATGAGATAGAGCTATGTGGAATGCTCATGTGTTCTGGAAGAGTACTAAAGCTAGTGGCCAAATAGCATATGGCATGAAGTAACACCACAGTGTTGTAAGTTGATCAAAGTCAGAGATCTTCCTAGATCAAATTACCCCTCCTAAAAAAGCAGTAGTACCCATCATAGCAAGGTGCAGTAAAAGATGTGGAAAATTGTTTGCATCTTAAAGCTTCTATGAAGCATTTTCCTTGGGAAGATACTTGACCTGCCTTGATGATCTAGTGAAGAAGAATTTCTTGATTTTTGGTGCATATAACTCTTACATCAACCACGTGATCCAATTTTGCAAGAAGTGCTACAATCGGAACTAATCTCTACTAGCTGAAGTTCTTCCACAACATTTGGTAAGTCCAACAAAAGTAGAGAGTATCGGAGCAAAAACTCCATAAATTGCATACAAACCAAGATAAGCTGGAAGATTCAACTTGAAATCATTATCTACAGCTCTCTTAGTGATAATGTATGGGCTATAACAAAGAGGAAGAGGATGGATCTTGCAGTAGGCTCCTATGATTCGTTCCTTGTGTAAATAAAGCCAAACTCTATCACTAAACTAAAAGATGTGATTGTAATTAGCATAAAATGACTTTATAATGTTTTGTTAGTTTGTGGAGTTGGACTATTTTATTCATTAGTTTGACGGCTCTACGTTAGTTTTTTAAGTTTAGCTGTAGTAGTTCCTAACCGCTTGTTCAAACCGATAACTATTGGCTCCCTTTTATATCAAATAGTCATAGTCAAGGAATGTGTCTTTTGGTTTGGGTTTTCCTAATCTACATGTATATACACTAAATTTTCTGAATAAAGCTTTTGTTGTGTTATATTTTGTTACTATATTTGGTACATATTACTAATTTCTATTATTGTATGAAATTTATAACAGTAAACATTGGCATCATTACTTGCATAAAGTTAGGTCAAATTAATAAATGACTAGCATTGGTCAACATTGTTGATGACTACACTAAACAACAAAATTAATGCCACTATGCCTGAACAAACATGAGAAACAATTAGAGTATAGTCAAGGGTAGACTGTTAAGTCAGACAACACCTATGATTGGTGGAAAAACAAGAATGAAGGAGGCTATGAGAAGCAATTGAATCCAAAATTTCAGTAGTCTCAAGTGAAAGCCAAAGCAAAGGTCAAAGTCAAAGCATAAGTTGGAGTTGTAGTTAGGCCACAACATCATAACATTCAACTGACTATGAATAATGGCCTACAATGTATGGAGGAAGAGTGGGTTGAGATTACCAAACATCTTCCCCTTCTAGAAGTACATGTGGATCTTACAGACCCAAGTTTGGTTTGAGGAATCAACAAAGCCTTCTCTATACAAGGAAAGTCTTCATCTTGAGATGGCGTTTGAGGACTTCTTCATAGATTGAAAGAGGGAAGCATATGAAAGCAATGTTCAAGGCATTGAAGAGTTGTTGATCAAAAAAGAAGCCAAAAGCATTGGGCAAAGGATTGGAGTGGAGAAAAGAAAACCTCAAGGAAATACAAGTTTGTACAACATTAAAGTCTCCAAAAGAGGTAAGGATTCTCACTTGTCTAAGAGTGTCGAGAGAGCACAAAAATATCCAAATAAAAGCTTCCATAGGACAAGGTTTGAGTTGCTAAATTTGCATCAAGGACAAACCATGGTGATCCCACTAGTGAGCTTGAGAGTAGAGAGACAAAAGCTACCTATGTGCATAAAAGATGGATTTGAAATTCCAATGAGGCACTACAAAACTTGTGAAACCATTTGAGCAATTAGTTGCATTATATCAATCACCAAAGGGATTATGAACCGGGCTATATTTGGTACTATAATAGGCCAGTCTAAATTGAGGAAGCTGAAATGAAAGAAGGAAAAGAATCAGGATGAAGAGACTTCGAGGAACGATACTTTGGAAGACCCAGAGAATACTTGGAAGAACAGCCTTGAGATGTTAAAAGTGGATTGGGAAGTTATCAACAGACCAAAGGAGTAATGTTCTCTGCTGTGTCGGGTTCCTTTTTTGTTTTTTTCTTTGGTTTTGCTCAGGCCTGTGAGCTTGTTTCTTATAGGCCTGCATGCCATTTATGGTCTTTTTGTCTTTTGAGGTTGGAGTGCCTTTTTTGTTTCTTGCTCTGCTTGGACTGCTTGGCCTTTAGGCCTCTTGTTTATGCTTTAACTTTGTTATTTGGGATCAGGGCCCTTACCCTACTTATCTAATAAAAAACAAATGTGTCGAATGATCATTTCCAACCACCTTCAGAGGGGTGGAAATTGACGAGCAAATAAAGATTGAAACAACCAGTCAAAATACATGAAATAAATTATGGAAGGCGATCGAAGAAGAATTAAGATTACTCTAGCATGAGAATGGAATCATTGCCAAAATTTATAACACTTGGCAAGGGAAACATGACAAAATGAGAGCTCACAAATGAAGGATCAAGGAAGTATTGGTCAAATCGGAGAAAGAACCAACTAGTGGTAGATTGAGGAAAACATGTTTCAATGAAGGTCATATTCCTTCATTGTAAAAGAAAATAAAAATAGTGCCACCTTCATCATAGGAAAAAGTGTACAACAAAGCCATGGATATAGAAAGTAAGGATAAGATATCTTCATGCTCAAAAAAGAAAATTCATGAAGATAGTGACTTGGATGCTAGCAATGATAACAAACTATGATCAATGCAAGCATTACAATGATATATGCTCTATATGATGAAGGAACTAAAAGAAAACAAAGAATGCAACAAATAGCCTAAAGATTTATTGAGCATGGATTGTAGAGTAGAGGACCAAACCAATAATAATTGCTCTACAAAGATGTTTTGTGATATTTTTCAAATAAAAGGTAGAATGGAACTACTTTGTAAATGGTGTGGACCCAAAAGGCATGATGATGTTGGATGTTTGAAAACATCAATATGATTGATGTAGAGAGAAATAATAAAGTAATGGTTGTTACTCAAAGCCCAAGCAAAGAAGGTCGTGTATGTGAACCCACATATGAAAAACAAAAAAGACTATGAAGAGATGAGGTGGAGCATGCAATGGATGATGAACATCGGCACTCAAATATGCATTTAGGTATGATAACAAATCAATTGGAATCAAATTAATTTATTGCAAGGTAGGTACAACTATACACCATAAAAGAGGAGACATCACCATATGATACTCTATTTGTTTTGTTGCTATGCAAACATGTGGTGATATTCCTTTTGCTAAGTTGCCAATCCTAGTAGGGGATGAGTATGGGTTCAAGGTTCGGGTATATCGATACAACATTTGTTTTTCTAGGTACAAGAATGGGTTCATATATATATAAATTATAAAATCAATAATACTCATAATTGCCAATAAACAAAATATTTAAATACCTTATTTGCAAAAAAGAAAAAGATTCATCAATTTATAATTTAGTGACTTGTCAAATGTCAATACACAATGAAAATTACAATCAACATTTGATAATCTTCATAGTGCTCATCATCAAGAGCATCAAAGTCAACATTGTTAATGATAGCAGCTTCGGTAGCTCCTTCCAGCTCAGCCCCTTCGTAGACATAAACTTGAATGATAGCCGTTGGCTATTCAAGTTATACCTTTTGTTATGATTTGAGGCCGACCTCTTGTGAAGAGGCATTCATTTATCTAGGCCGACATTCTTCTTGTCTTCTTCTTAAGCCGACATAAGAAGATTTAATGCATGGTTATTCTTTAAGGCCGACCTATCTTATATTGTTCATGATTATGTTAAGGCCGACATCATTGAATTGTAATTGTCTTTGGCCGACCTTATGATAAAGAAGAGATGCAATCCTTCTAAGACATATATATATATATATATACTTCTGTTTTGTCCATTAAAAAGACACACATCAGCTAAGTTCGGTTGTTCATATCTGAGCGAATACATCAAGGGCAGATAGATCTGCAAAGTGCGAACTTATCTGAGCGAGTACATCAAGCAAGCTCGAATTATTCCTTCATTCAAGTGCGAATTCCTTCAAGAGCAGATTGCGAATCTCTCTAAGTGCAGATTTAGATCACAAGGAAGAGCAGATTATCATCTGTTATTGCATCTAGAGTTGATACTAGATATTGGCCTTGTGACTGGCCTCATTGTAAAGAGAATTGTTGCCATTATTATATATACAAGAGGATCTTTGTTGCTGGGTTTTTCTCCCTCAAGTGGAGGGTTTTCCCAGGGTATCTACTGTGTTATTGTCTGATTTGAATTAATTCTCTGTGCATTAAATCTGATTCTTCAGTTTTTAACATGGTATCAGAGCGGGTTAAGGAAAGATTTAATCAGATTTGTCTATGCATAATCTTGGAATTGGATTCATAATCTGGCTAATCGGGCGGAGACGAAAACTTTCGCTAGATCGTCCTCCATGTGGATTACTTTTGTTCGGCACTCTTGAGAGTTGCGGACGAAGGAGTATCAACCAGAGATTATTGCATTGTCACTGGAGTTCACCACACTAAGAATCGTGAGCAGATCATTGGTCAAAGTCCGGACCAATCCATTAGTGTCACTCTTGGCAAGGCATTCAATACCAATTCCGTTCTGCCGGGCATTTGGAAGCTTTCACAAACTTCTAGCATTGTCGGTCAAGCTCTTGAATTCGGAAAAGAGGACGACCTCCATCTTGGCGTAAGGCGACGCCACCTTGGGCGGAGCCTAATATCATTGGCGTATGTCTCCGAAGATCGAGTCTTGTTTCAAATCAGGCATCTTCATTCGCGAATTTGGGATTTCCGTAATTTGCTGGAACCTTCTACATACGGGCGACGAATGTTCATTGGAGTGCAATCTATAGCCGCTAATCGGGTCTGGAGGACATGACCCAGATAACTTCCAACGCATCTGGTAGACGGAGCTCTACCTTGCATCGGGCATCAATCCGCAGCATATTCGTGCTCGATCATAATCGTGACGGAAGGTCAATAGAGGGAATCTCACGAACTCATGGGCGCAGCTCTATTGAGAGCACAAAGGCTATATTCCTTTTATTGATTTCGGGACAGTGGCACAGGAGATTTTTTTTTAGTCGGATCTGGCCGGTGACATTTCGGACTCTATCATCTCTCCTTCCACGGTTGGCTAGCCGTAGGCTCATGACTGAAGGAGCGATCTCATTCATTCCCGTCATCACTGTTTGGGATCAGTCTGCAATCGAGAGTCTCCTTGTCATTTGTTCAGGGAAGTTCCTCAGATCTATGCAATCTTGTTTGACGTCACCAGGAGGGTGACAATCATAAGTCTAATGATGGTAATCTGCGAATGATGGTAGAGTGGCACTGGCCAGAGCCATCAGCCCTATGACTCCTGATTAGCGTTGCAGTCAATTCACCTGGTGATTGATCTGAAATAAGTTCAACGAATGAGAATGCAAAGATACTTTGCCCCTCTTGCCCAAGCCAGTTGTGGAAGGTATCTTGGCCTGGGAACTGCTCAAAGAAAATTCAAGGGACTCGCATCTAAGCTGATGAATATTGGAGCTACAGATAAGTCACTCCTGCAGCTGATTGAAAGCTTTTGAAGGCTGAATAGTATTGAGGTCTTGGAGCTTATCTGCGAGGATGCACAAGACTATTTGGGATGCTATTAAGAGATAAGTATTTTTTGATTGTTTCCTACTAGGCTGAAATTCAATTTGCTATAGTGTGCAATCGTTGTTTGATCTTGTGTGTAGAAAAGATTGTGTTGTCCTTCTTTTGAATAGTGATCCCTGATTGAGATCCCTTGGAGTCACTCTTTCATTCATTTTTAGATCATCAATCGCATTCTCCTGGTGCATAGTCTATGATGTTGCCTTGAGAGGCCTGATCTTTTATGCCGGCTGCATATTGTATCTAAGAAATCTGAGTTGGACAGATTTTATTTTTTTGTGCTGAGATTAGCCTTTTTTTGAGAAGAAAGAGTTATATCTGAATTCAATAAAGATAAGGCTCATTTTTTTTTATTTTTTTTTGGATAGTAAACTTTGTGTGATTCAAGTCTTGATATTTCTTTGGATAGTTACAATCTGTTAGTAATCTCTCTCTAAATGCTTTGTGAACAGCCAGAAGCAGGAAAGTGATGAGAGATTGCTTAGCAATGAAAAGATTGAGGCATCTTATGAGTAAAGTATGCCAACCAAAGAAATGATCAAGCATGAAGTCACAACTTGCAGCCATGAGACTAAGTTGGTGGCTAGAGGGAGTTCACTTCTAGAAGTCTTCTTTGCAATCTCTGAAGCAGGGATCAAGAGGGAGTTTTGTAACTCACTGTAAAGAAGTGAAGATTTCTGTATTGCACAGCTGCTGAGATCAGAATGGCTCAAGACTGTCATCTGGATTTGTCATTGGTAGCACCGCAAACCTATTCAGAATAGTGAGACCTGGAATGAGGTCAAGGAGGACTATCCTGAACTCTCTACAATACCAGAGGTGTGCGCTGGAAAACATTTATCTAAGTCAAAGTGTTGCAGGCAATCTTGGGAAAAGAGGTCAGAAGGTTGATGCAAGTGCTTGAAGATTCAGAGGGAGCTTGCTGAACTTGAAGAAGATACATCTTGTTGCAGCTAAACATATCCTGAAATACTTGCGCGGCACAGTTGGATATGGGTTGAAGTATACTTCAGATGTAGACTTGGAGTTACTTGGTTTCACTGATTCTGATTGGGCAGGTTGTGTCACAGATCGGAAGAGCACCTCTGGCTGTTGCTTCAGTTTAGGTTCTGCTATGATTTCCTGATGCAGCAGGAAGCAGTCTTCTGTAGCATTGAGTACAGCAGAGGCCGAGTATATTGCAGCTTGCATGGCAACTCGAGAAGCAGTGTGGCTTCGTAAGATCCTTGCAGGATTGTTTGGACAATCAATGGAGCCCACTATTATTCATTGTGATAATTAGAGTTGTGTGAAGCCTTCTGTCAATCCTGTGTTTCATGACAGAACCAAGCCTGTTGAGATCAAGTACCACTATATCAGAGATATGGTACTGCGAAAAGCTGTACAGTTGAGGTACATCAACACTGATGAGTAGACGGCAGATATTCTCACCAAGCCTCTCACCAGGGTAAAGTTCGTGTACTTTCGAGACAAGCTTGGTATGGTGGAGAATCCAGCCTTGACTGAGTATGAGTCTCAGTATTAGTGAGCCTTGCTTAATGAGTTCTTCTCTGTGAGAGAAGTTCGAGGTGAAATCCCTTGTTAATGCACTTTCTTCTGTGACGGAAGAATTTGAGGTGAAAGCCCTCGTTTCCACCCTCTGAGAGAGTCATGGTGGATGTCATGTGTGCGACTCCATGACATATCTTGTACTTGTGTTTCACCCTCTGAGAGAGTCATGGTGAAAGTCACTTGAGGTGACAACATCACGCAAGTGATGAACACTTGTACTTACTATTGCATCTTCTTCTGTGACGGAAGAATTTGAGGTGAAAGCCCTCGTTTCCACCCTCTGAGCTGAGTCATGGTGGATGTCATGTGTGTGACTCCATGACAACATCACATGAGAGAGTCCGTGATGATCTTTCTGTACCTGTGTTTCACCCTCTGGGAGAGCCATGGTGAAAGTCACTTTGAGGTGACACCATCATGCAAGTGATGAACACTAACCATGTGATGGTTGATATCACATTGAGGTGATATATCTCTCTTTATATCTGATTGCAGGCAGCAATGGCAGATGTACTTCATATGGAGATGATTTGTTGCAGCTGGAAGTTCTCTCCCTAGTTGAGAGGGAGTGTTAATGATAGCAGCTTCGGTAGCTCCTTCCAGCTCAGCCCCTTCGTAGACATAAACTTGAATGATAGCCGTTGGCTATTCAAGTTATACCTTTTGTTATGATTTGAGGCCGACCTCTTGTGAAGAGGCATTCATTTATCTAGGCCGACATTCTTCTTGTCTTCTTCTTAAGCCGACATAAGAAGATTTAATGCATGGTTATTCTTTAAGGCCGACCTATCTTATATTGTTCATGATTATGTTAAGGCCGACATCATTGAATTGTAATTGTCTTTGGCCGACCTTATAATAAAGAAGAGATGCAATCCTTCTAAGACATATATATATATATATATATATATACTTTTGTTTTGTCCATTAAAAAGACACACATCAGCTAAGTTCGGTTGTTCATATCTGAGCGAATACATCAAGGGCAGATAGATCTGCAAAGTGCGAACTTATCTGAGCGAGTAAATCAAGCAAGCTCGAATTATTCCTTCATTCAAGTGCGAATTCCTTCAAGAGCAGATTGCGAATCTCTCTAAGTGCAGATTTAGATCACAAGGAAGAGCAGATTATCATCTGTTATTGCATCTAGAGTTGATACTAGATATTGGCCTTGTGACTGGCCTCATTGTAAAGAGAATTGTTGCCATTATTATATATACAAGAGGATCTTTGTTGCTGGGTTTTTCTCCCTCAAGTGGAGGGTTTTCCCAGGGTATCTACTGTGTTATTGTCTGATTTGAATTAATTCTCTGTGCATTAAATCTGATTCTTCAGTTTTTAACAAACATTTGGTTCAATTTCATTTGAACCACAATGAGTTACAATGCCGCCTCCACTAGCCATGTCATATGTAGAAGTTGCATCATCTAAAGAGATTTTTGGCAAGATGTGCAACAATAACATAAAAGTCAACACATTCAAGAGTTAGATCTCGATTCCTTGTCAACCCTCATTCTAATCAAGTTTCTTATGTGACAAGAGATCCCAATAATTAGTTAGGGTCTAGGAGTGGAGGTGCTAGTGGGGTTGAAGGGTAGTGCCCCTCGTGGGGGTTTTTGGGCAACGACCCTAGTAGAGTCAAGGGGCAAAGCCCCTCATTCCCCTAACACAACCCCAAATTAAGGCCTTTGAAACCACACAAACCTTTATGGTGTGCACCATTTTCACAATTTTATTACTTAAGGGTGAAACTAGGAATTCGTCACTTTGTTTATAAAAATGTTTTTTTTTAATTTGTTTCTTTCTATTTTTTCTTTTGGGCAGCCATTGGGTTCCCTTGGGTTTGTTCGGATTTTCCCCAAGTTTGCCCAGGGTCTACATCAAGCACCTCAAGTTCCTTGTGGTTCCTTCACATAGAAGGGCCCATAGGGAGATCATGGTGCTCAAGGCGGACCCTAGGCAAACCTCGGGCTGTCCCAAACCCAAATTCGAACTTGACCTTGAACCGGATCCATATGAGTATAGGAGGTTTCGTCAAACCCTACAACATAGTTGAAAATGTACTAAGTTTTATGGTTACAACAATTGTTGAAATCAAAACTCAAAATTTGAAAATGGACATAGGTGTTTGGGGATGCTAGTATCTAAACATGAGAATCAAGAGTGTCAATGTCCTGGTGGACTCAATTGCTCAAAATTTCAAAGTTGGTTGGGTGAGTTCCATAGGGACACTAATCTATAAATGCGAAAAAAGTCTTAATTCCCAAGCCCCTTTGTGCATTAGGCCTCATTTTTCCCATCACATATAATTGATATGAGAAATCTTCATATGAGTCTTCCTTGGTCAAATTTGTCTAAATGTTGTTCCTCATCATCCCCATGTTCATAACAGTTGTTGGAGGTTGCAAAAATCCAAAAAAGTTCCAAGTCTAGAAAGGTTTTAGTCTTTTTCCTCAATTTTTGCAAAGTTGCAAAGTTTTAGTTGACTTCCAAACTTCTTTCCTTTGACCAACCTCTTGTCGTGATTGTCGGTCTCACATTGTAGTTTGGTGAGGTCTATCGAGTCCCTTCCTCCCCTCATTCCCTTCATTCCATCAATTTGCAAGTTTTCGATGGACATCCACACTTCTTTCGTCTCCTTTCCATGTCCCAATCTCTCGTCCTCTTCTTTATTCTTGTATTCTCTTGTTCTTGACTTTTAGTCAAGTTTCATGTGCTTTGTGGACTTGCAGGGTTCGTCCAAATTTCTTCCCATTCCCTTCCACCTTCCAACCATTAGCGCTTCTTCACTCTCATTTGTCGCAACCTTTGATCGCTTCCTTGTTTTCCTTTTGTGGACTTGCAGGGTTCATCCAAATTTTTCTAAGCCTTGTCCATCTCCATATCTTCCAATCTCCCATCCTTCTTTGTATTCTTGTAGTCTTCTAGTCCCTCTAGTTTGCAAACTTGTGGAGTTCTGATGGACTTATTTTGTTTCCCCTCCACCTCCTAACATCTAGACCTTCGGTTCCCTAATCATTTCCCACATTCCTTCCAACCCCTTTATTGTGGAATCTTGTTGCACTTCTAGATCTCTAGAATTCTTTAGTTCTACCTCCACTTCCAACTGCCAATTTTGCATGTGTTCCTACAAAGTTTTTGAATGCTTATGCCTCTTGTTTCCTCCTATCATGTGGAGTTCTTTTAGACTAGGGATGTTCTTAATTCTGGTTCTACATCTTTCCCCCCATGTTTTCTTGCATCTTTGACTCACTCATTTCAATCCATTTGTAGTATTTCAATGGAATTTTGGACTTTCATCCCATGTCTAGTTCTCACCTCCTTTCTTGTTTTGAAACCCTACACCTCCTCTCCTTACATTTTTCCCCACATTCCCTTTGATCATTTTCTTGTAAACTTCTATTGGACTTTTAAACTTCCATTCCAATGTCTCGTCTTAACCTCTAGTTTTACAACAAGGTCCTACATTTCTCCCAAAGCGCTTCATTTGCTTAATTTGTTCTTTTGTGAAGTTTCAATGGATTTCCAAACTTCCATTGTAATGTCCTATCATGACCTCCCATTTGATATCAAATTCCCTCATTTCCTCTTGTTTACCTCCACCACTCCCCATATCTTTCGAGGATGCCATTAATGATTAGATTTGACTCTTGCAACTACTCCATGAGAATTTTCGTACCTAAACACCATTGTTCATCTCAAAGGCACATATTCACATTCAATTTCAATTGTGGAAGGTGAAGATGGCCATGTGGTCATTAATGGGGTGATTGAGTTCTAGCTCCTAATGGTCCTCACACCTATTTCAAACTAACCATCCAATAGATTTCTTGGGATTTTTCCTATCTCACACATTGCATTTATGATCTCTTATTCTAAGTTGAATTCTCAGAAGCAATTGAATGACCAAGCAAAGTGCTATATATAATAGTCTATTTTCTAGACAAAAGGTTGGTAGTTTTTGTATTTCCACACAACTGCAAGTATTGAGGATTGTCTAGGGTTACAACTTCTACAAGTCTAGTCACACCTTTAGAGCAACATGTTTTTGTAAATCACAAAGAGGTAATTGTATTGTTAATTGATGTTTGTAATCAAATGTCTCCTTGGCCATTTGTAGATCTTCAGGGAAACTTCTATGTGATGAATTATGATAGGTATTGCAACATAAGGTTTCTACTTGCCATATTTGTTGGTATAAGTGTAATAGACACTTGATGAATGTTGCATTATTCAAAGTAATTTCCATCTTTGAAATGGTCTCTTCTTTATTGCATATGGATTTATGGAGTATGGAGAGGGATTATCATGTTCAATTGTTTGATATCATATCTTTGGTGTATGTATATGCATAGCTCATATTCTGTTATGATTTCAATATGTTGTTTCCCTTGGTAAACTAGGATTCTATAACCCAATAAATAAGGTACCAGTCTTGGAAGTTTATGATCCACCATACACTCAACAAAAAACATTTTTCACTAGTAGTTTAAAAGTAGGTTAGTAGTTTGTATGCACTTCATGGTTTAGTGATTTATCCAATGAAGCATTTATAGTATGCCAAAACATTTCCAAGCCTAAGGAATCATTTTTTGCATATCTACATCTTGCATCTATGCAATGATGTATTTATCAGCTTAATATAAGTTTTATGTGCAATAGGTTAGTCTTTGGTGTAGCTACAACTTTTGGGACTAGGCATACATTGGATACTATTGTTGTACTTTTAGTTTGTTTATCATCTATTGTGATCAATCCTTTTTGGGATAACTCTAGGAACACCCTCTTGGGTTTAGCTAAGCCTAAAGTGATGGAGAGATTATCAACTCTCACCAATTAGCCTTAAATGAACCATATTTTGTTGATGATATGATCAAATCCCCTTTAAGATGACATTTCCCAAGCCTTGAAGCAGATTGCTAACTCTAGGAATGCAAGCAACATGACCCAACTGTTAGTTTTAGGATAAAAAATGTAAGCAAGCAGAAAATGCAACACATAAACAATGAACACAATATTTTACCCTGGGAAAACCCTCCTACTCGAGGGAGAAAAAAACCTAGCAACAATATTCTCTTTATAAATCGGATGAATAAGTGCAGAAAACTGCATACAAATCAGGCCCTACACAAGGCCGAGTCCAATACAATGAATGGAGACACTTCTCCTTGAAGCAAAAATACAAAAGATGACACTTCTTCTTAGAATTGAATCTGCTGCTAGGAGGAGAACTGCTGTTGCTGCTGCTGCTGAAGATGCAAATTGGAGAGTGAATGGATTGATTGATGCTCAAATGAGGAGATACCTTCTATATATACAAGCTAGGCAATGCCTCATCTAAAGCCGACCTTGAACAATTTAAATATTATTTGAAGAACAAAGGCCAACTTGCCTGCCTTGAGATAATTTTATTTTAAGGGAAAATATCCCCCGAAGCTACACAACACTAACACTCCCTCTTAGCTAGGAAGGTATTTTCAAATATCCTCAACATGACGCCCACAATGGCTACACCCATTTTTGGAAAACCACATCTCAGTACAAGAGTTCATCATGGAGTCTCTCAACATGATGTCCACAATGGCTACACCCATTTGTAGAAAGAAACACATCTCAGTCTTAGAGATGTACAAGGGTTCATCACAAAGTCTCTCAACGTGATGTCGTCATGAAGTTTCTCAAAATGACATCCACAATGGCTACTCCCATGTGTGGAAAGAAATACATCTCAGTTTCAAAGATGTACAAGGGTTCATCACGGAGTCTCTCAACGTGATGTCGTCATGGAGTCTCTCAACATGACGTCCACAATGGCTACTCCCATGTGTAGAAAGAAACACATCTTAGTCTCAAAGATGTACAAGGGTTCATCACAGAGTCTCTCAACATGATATCATGGAGTCTCTCAACATGACGTCCACAATGGCTACTCCCATGTATGGAAAAAAACACATCTCAGTCTCAGAGATGTACAAGGGTTCATCATGGAGTCTCTCAACATGACATCTCATCTCAGTCTCAGAGATGAACAAGGGCTTGCACCTCATATTTCTCTGTCTCAAGGAAATATACACTACAAGGGCTTTCACCTCATATTTCTCCATCTCAGAGAAATATACATTACAAGTGCTTTCACCTCATATTTCTTCATCTCCAAGAAATATACATTACAACAAATCTTCATGATGATGTGACTCCCTTTGAAGCTCCAAGTACTTGCATCAACCTACTGACCTCCTTGTCCAAGATTGCCTGTAATGCTTGCCTTAGAGGAACAGTTTCCAATGCATACCTTCAACACTACTGCTTTGCGAGAGTTCAGGATTGTCCTTCTTGACCTCATCCCAAATCACCCTGTTCTGAATAGGTTTGCAGAGCTACCAATGTCAAATCCAGATTGACTGACTTGTGCAATTTTGTTCTTTGCAGCTTAAGAGGTCTTCCAAGGACTTTAGCATTTGGCCTTGCAACACTGCAACCCACTTAGCTGACACCTTCACTTCTTCTTTGTGAGTCACATAACTCCCTCTTGATCCCTGCGTCAGAGATTGCAAAGAAATCCTTTGTAAGTGAACTTCCCTCCATTGATTGATCTCAGAACCTTAATCCTTTTTTTCGGACATGCTCTCAACTCATGCCTTGAATTCTCGGAATTTAACTCCCTTTGAATGTCATTTCCTCCTCTTCGAAGTAGCTAATTGCAATGACAATTTGTATAGGTTCTTCGTTGTTTAGTGTCTTCATCTTTCTCAATCTTCTTTGCTGATGCAAACTCCCCATCCAAGGCTGACCCAACCTTGTGCTCTCAAGAGATGTCTACAGTGAAGTTATGTGCCACCAACTCAGTCTCATGGCTGCAAGCTAAGACTCCATGATTGTTCATTTCTCCAGCCGGCATGCCTTCCTCACAGGATGCCTCAAGCTCTTCCTCCCTTTGAATTCCTTATGCAATCTCTCATCATCCTTTTGCTCCTCGATTAGTCTTGGAAGCATCTTAGAGAGATTAATAATAGTTCATAGAATCAAACTACCCCAAAGAGAAATATATAGACCAATGCTAGAAGCATACATGATTCACTATTCCCAATGTTATTGCATGAATTATTATTAACTACATAAAAATTCATGATCATTATTCAAGGTACAAACATAAAATACTTATCTCTTTATTGTTGGTACACCATTGAGCTAGACCTGTAGTTGTGTCTCATCTTTTCCACCTTCAATGTTATTAATTTTCTCCCATCTAGATTTCATACCAATTGTTGTCACCAACATCTTGCCAGAACCATCTCGGACCTTCGTTCCTTTAATTTTGATGCATATAATGACACATAGAATTTGGCAGTGACTTGTAATCTTATTAACAAACTATCATTCACTTGCTGCTATTATGACAGATTAATAATAGTTCATAGAATCAAACTACCCCCAAGAGAAATATACAGACCAATGCTAGAAGCATACATGATTCACTATTCCCAATGTTATTACATGAATTATTATTAACTACATAAAAATTCATGATCATTATTCAAGGTACAAACATAAAATACTTATCTCTTTATTGTTGGTACACCATTGAGCTAGACCTGTAGTTGTGTCTCATCTTTGCCACCTTCAGTGTTGTCATTAATTTTCTCCCATCTAGATTTCATACCAATTGTTGTCACCAACATCTTGCCAAAACCATCTTGGACCTTCGTTCCTTTAATTTTGATGCATATAATGACACATAGAATTTGGCAGTGACTTGTAATCTTATTAACAAAACTATCATTCACTTGCTGCTATTATGACAGTGTCCAGTGACTGAAAATACAACTATAATGTAGTTTTGACAAATAAAGTATGAGCCTGGATATCAATGACTTGAAGAGGGTGAGACAACAAGCTAACCAAATGCTCCAGCTATCCACCTCACAGTTGCTAGACAAGCTGCGCCATAATTAATTTGAATAGTTATGATTTGCCCCAAGCAAAATTCAACTTTTCCTCCAGCATGACCACCAGTCCAATCGATATGCTATCTCTTGCATGAGAAACGATCACCTAATCTCCTTGTGATGCCTTGTCTAAAATGACTGATTTTACAATGAAATATTTCTGTCATAGGACAGTGATTGCATTCAGACTGCAAGTTACAATGCTCAAAATTGGGACCTGTTTTAAATTGCCCAAACGTAGAATGGTAGTCTTGCCCTTTCCTGCCAGTAATCGTCTTCTTCATCAAATCGTCCAAACCTCTTGAAGCAAGCTTGTCAGCTGCGATTGGGTAAATAATCAAGCTTGTCTCATTCGATGCCGTCTATACTTCCTTTTATTGCTTTGCGTTAGAGATACCTTGTCCTCTATTGGCTATTTCTGTGTTGACTTATTAACTTTGTCTTCAACAGCAAATTACTAACTTTAGATTTCAATCTAACGCCCAGTCAGGTCTCGATCCAAGCACCTCAAAAAGCTATTCTTGTCTTCCTGTATTTGGCGTATTTGTCTTTCTTTGCTGCCAATCACAAGTAGCTCCTGAATGTGAAAGATATTTTCTTTCTGGCTTCAAGTCCAACACTTTCAGACTGCAAAATATATTCCAAGCTGGCCCCACGACTTTATCAAATATTCGGCTACCCTTTTATATGCGAATATTTATCTTTTATCAAATATAATCTTTCTGTCACTTTTTAGGAGCCCGATCTTTACCTTCAGTGATGGAACTTTTGACGTCTTCACAATGGCGAATGAGGCAAATTGAACTATAAAAAAATAAATCAATCTCTCCTTCCAATATCTAATTTGTCTCTTGTAACAGCAAACTTGATTAATTTGTCTTGACTTCACGCAAACTGAACGGTGCCTCCTAGATGACGTTGTAGACTCTCTCCAAGATGCTCACTATGTTTGGTAATTCTGATGGGGTGGACTGAATATAAATTGCTCTGAATGAGTCACTCCAAGTGAACACACTAGTGCTGCCTAAGATGAGACGCTTTGTGATTGCACTGAGTGTTAGGGGAGGTCGTGGCCAAAGAAGAAGCTTGGCCACATCAATCGCTACTAATCGCCCTTTAGCAGAGTGCCCTCATGTTGACCTGTAGAAATTCGTCTTGTAAGTTCACTCCTGCAGAATCAATGAAGTTGATTCCTCCAGCAACATCTTCTTGATGATTAGATTCTGGACGGATACCCTCATATTTAAAATTTGTCATTTCTCAAACCCGTCCTAACAACACATGGTACAAAGAAGTCTTTCCAGCACCCTCTAATCCTATACTCTGCCTAGCGTATATGTTTGTGTAAAGGAGCGATTACCTTCTACATACTACCTTATCTCACACACTTGAATATTCAAAATTGATGCCTTAGTAATCACAGTGTATGACAAGCTCCTTCAAAATGCTTAATCAAATCTGATTAGATCTTCCCTAAACCTGCTCTTATACCATGTTAGTTTTAGGATCAGAAATGCAAGCGAGCAGAAATTGTAACACACAAACAATGAACACAATATTTTATCCTAGGAAAACACTCCTACTTGAGGGAGAAAAAAACCTAGCAACAATATTCTCGTTATAAATCAGATGAATAAGTGCAGAAAACTGCATACAAATCAGGCCCTACACAAGGCCGAGTCTAATACAATGAATGGAGACTCTTCTTCTTGAAGCAAAAATACAAAAGATGACACTAATTCTTAGAATTGAATCTGCTGCTAGGAGGTGAATTGCTGCTGCTGCTGAAGATGCAAATTGGAGAGTGAATGGATTGATTGATGCTCAAATGAGGAGATACCTTCTCCTATATAGACAAGCTAGGCAATCCCTCATCTAGAGCTGATCTTGAACAATATAAATATTATTTAAAGAACAAAGGCCGACTTGCCTGCCTTGAGATAATTTTATTTTAAGGGAAAATATCTCCAGAAGCTACACAACACTAACACCAACAAGCTCTTTAGGTTGTTTGTCCAATTTTTGCAAATTTGTTATTTATAAAAATGCTACAAAATGAGCTAAATGATACCTAATTACGACAAAGGAGATGGACACCAAAATGAGTGTAGAAATGTAAGATGAAAATTTTGAAGTAGGTAGTTTTTGACTATACAATATTATTATATAAATTTTAATAAGAAACATAAAATATATTAACACAAATGTATAAACATAATAATAGATATATTGAAGCCCTTGAGGTTTAGCTCGAGTGGTGCAGCTACTCGCTATAAGTTTGTGGTAGTCTGCCCACTCGAGTTCAAATCCCATTAATCCAGCTAACATGGGGTGGGGGCCTCGTGAAGGCCTAGAGGTTATAGGGCCTCGCCCTATTGATCATCATGTTCATGCGAATGGTGTTCAGGCCAAGCTGATCTAGGTCGTTGTGTTGCCGATTCCTCCAGTCATCAAAATAAAATAAAAAATAAAAACAAATAAAACATATATTGATGGGAAATATTGTTATGAAATTGTAGCCATAGAAGTAAAAAACCCCAAAAATTCACAATTAAAAGCAATTTAAAAAAATCGAAACTTGATGCGATTTTTTTTGAAATTTTGTTGACTACCAATTTTGATTGTTTTCCTTTGATTTTTTGCCATTTTTTTTGGAGGGTTTCTATTTGTGATTTCTAATAGAGTTTTTTCGTGCGATTTTCGACAAGGTTTTCGTTTATTTTTTTAATGTTTTTCTTGATTTTCACATGGTTTACCTCTATGATTGTGTCTTTTGTACCTTTTTTTCTTTTTACTTCAATTTTTATTTATTTTCTTTTCATTTGAAAAAAAAATATATTCAAACTATACTATAATATTATATGTTATCCAAATTTTTCCCATTTAAATCTCAATTTTTTCAAAAAATCTTATACTTTTGATTTGTCGATTTTTTCCCCAAATGAATTTTGCTGCTATGATTGTAGCCTTCAAAGATTACAATAAGGCATCATTGGCTAAAAATGAACATTTGATGAACAAAGACGCATATGTATCCAAACATTACAAAGGATGAACCGAGTAATGTAGGTTGTACATACCGAGGACAAATTTATAGTCCCAAGGATGAACCCTAGGTGTAACCAAGAGGGATTAGATCTAAGACACATATCTAATGCTACATCCGTAGAAAGGGGTGAATCTAGTAAAATAGACTATACATAATGAAGTGATGCAAGATCAATTTTTTTTATATAAACAAGGTAAATAGATTAGATTTTCTTAGTTTAGATACATGTGATATATGCAATATAAACTAGATTGTTTACAGTCACTTTGTTCAATCATGCATTGAGTTATACCACTATTCATTAGTAAATAATACAATACAAGTGCTTTCACCCTCCCAACTTGATGTAAAGCTAATACAAAAGGATTTGTCAATATTTACTCAATCTTCATGGTATGTGTTGGAAGTTGGGACTCAATCCTACCCTTTCAGATTTTGCTCCAATCCCTTCCCTTTTGTGTGTCTAACCTTATTTGATCCACTACTTATAACTAATATGAGAAATATTTGTGTGGGTCTTCATTTGTGATTCCTACCTTGGTGTGGTTCTCTATGACCCCTTCAAGTGTTTGAAATTGTCAAAATTCATAAAGGTCTAAGTATGAGGGATTTTTTCTTGAATTCTTAAGTGTTTTTAGTGTTTGTTGGAGTTGCTGGTTTTTAGTGTTTCCCTTGATGTCACTGCCTTTAAAAGTTTCAAAGTCTTTCGAGTTAAATTGTCTGCTTCCCTTTCCTAAAATACTTTCTCAAGTCAGCCAACAAGAAACTATTGTTATCTCCAATGTAGTCGTCATTTCAAGGAAGGGAGTCTCATATGAAAAACTATTTTCTGGGCTTTAGCCTTAAGTGATTTCCTTCAACCTTTGACATTGATGACCATCTTCGACAGTCAATGACAACATACAACAATCTCTTCCATTGTTTGAGGACTCTGTGAGACTTGGAAAAGACTCTTTAGACTCGCGAATCTTAGGGCTCGTCGAGTCGACTCGCCAAGGACTCGCGAGCTGAGTCCTAGAGAGTTTAGGCTAGGACTCTCGAGACCTAGTGAGTGATTCGTGCGAGTCCTAGAGTTAGACTCTTAAGTCCCAACTTAGGACTCTTGGCATTGCCTGGAAACAATCAACAATAGTTTAAAACTTGTTTTTTGTTTGTTTTTTTCATTTGAAAGTTTGAAACTATGAGCATGAATGATGAAATTTCAAATATTGAGTGTTTGAAGATCATATAACGTGTAATATTTGAATTATGACAAATTGATAATCAAATTAGGCTCTTATATTCTCTAACTACATTAATTTATTTTATTTTTTTGTAAAACTACGGGTTTCTTCTTTGTTGAGTCCTAGCCGAGTCCGGAGTCCAAGTCCTATTTTGGGCTGCCAAGTTCACTCCGAGCCCGAGTCCTCAAACTATGATCTCTTCATTCTTCCTTTGACATCAATGACAATATTTCCAACAAGGAGAAATAGCAAGGCATTAGGTTTCTCCTAAAGACAAAATTCATCACCGTCTCTATATCCTAAACCATTACTAACAATAGGGATCTAGTTTCTATAGTGCTTAGAACATTCTATATTACTATCATCATAACAGGTTTCCAAAAAGATGTGCATTACAGAGATAGTTCACACACCTTACTTCCACTGGGTACTAACTTGCTCAACAACCGATTGTGTAACAATATCAAGCTTGCACAACAACTATTGTTGCTATAGTAGCAATTGTTGTGGACGTTGTAGTTATGCAAACCATTATTGTTGTGCAAATACCTTAGCTATCTTAAAGATATCAAAACCAGTGGGCAATTGGGAAACCATAGTTACTAGGAGATGGGTACTAGTATTGGTATGAGAGATGGGGAAAGGTATTGGTAAGCCATTTTCAAAAATGGTTGGAGACTGGTAATTGGAGACAGGTAGAGAGAGAGAGAGAGAGAGAGAGAGAGAGATCAAACAATGGATATCTTTAAAGAATGTTAAATACTAAAATGCTTAAAATTAAAAATAAAACTAACATTTTAAAGTATTGAAATAGATTAATAATAGTGATATTTGATAATCACCATCATGGTAGAAAAAAAAAGGTTTAAAACCATAATCACTTGGAGATGACAAGAAACTAGGAGGTGGATCCCATTATTTTAAAAAACTTGGTATGGGGAACCTTGGAGATGCCTATATTTTCAATCAATTGATAAAACTTCAATGCATGTACACATTTTAAGCCTTAGTATTGTTTCACTTCATATTCTTACCTCTTTGGGATTTAGTAACGAAAATTTCTACCACCAAAAAAACTTATAAAATTTTATGAAGAAAAAGAAAATTAGATGTCTATTAGTGTATTTGTTTAGTTCTTTTAATTATTGTCAACCACTAACCAACATTTTTAGAAAATCAAATGTAATTTATGTGATAGATTTGAAATAGCTCTATTGGAAGTTTCCTCATTTTTAATGGATGCTTATAGGAGATGTATAGGAGATGCAAAGAAACTTCATTTGAAGTCTCCTAATGTTTGGAGACATCTCCATATAGGTCTCTGAGAGCAGGACATATTTTTGGTACAAGAGATGGTTACCAAGGCTCAGGGAATGAGTCTCCTAGTAACCATGGTAAAAACCAATTTGTTTGTTGCAAAAAGGTTAGAACAAAATAAATTCAAATTGAGCAAAAGCACTTGCTATTTACAAACCTTTAAAAGGAAAAAATATCGTGAAAATATTATAAATTTTGATCAAAATAGCAGTCAACAGTTTTTTCACAAAAATAGTGGTCTACAATCTGAATCCAATCTATCACAATCTATGCTTTTGTAGTTTTAAAACTTATCTACCATCTGCTAAGATTGTGAAGGAAGTTATGACAAACATTGCAAAATTTAAGACCAAGGTTCATGTACTTAGACCTTATATCAGCAAGCACACAAATTGCAGAGATAGATTAAGATGAGAAACTCAATACCTCTAGAATGTGATACAAATAAAGATTCCTTTGTTACAACTAAACCAAGGCTTAAGTGTGTCCAAGAGACATGCACTTAAATAGATCTAAATGTGTTAGAATGCATTATGGACAGGAACCAATACATGAGTGATATAGTGCAAATGTTAATAGGAGTGTTACTTAGGAAGAGAGATTCAAGAACAAGAAGTGGCATGCTAGAACTATAAATTGCAAGATTCTATAATGCAAAAGTTCAATATCTAACCTACAACGTTAAGTGTATGCTGCCATATGTTTATCTATGTTATTCTATGTGTAATCTATGATCAATCTATCAAAGAATATTAATAGTGCACTAATATACAAGAATGGAAGACAAGGGACGTCTTGGCAACTACAAGGAAAAACAACTACTCACCTTCTATCAATTCTATACTTTGTTTGTTGTTTTTTTGAAATGCTATAGAATAGTTAGAACAAAGTTGGCATTGTTAGAGCTGTACAACATAAATGGAGAGGAGTTAGAGCTTTGCAGTGTGTCCACATTTTCTGCAAGTGGAATTGAAGCCATTGGTGAAGACAACATATCACATAAAGTAACACCATAGTGTACCACAACTTGATCAAGTTCATTGATACTCATAAATAAAAAAGGATTCATAATGTTAAGCAAAGTCTTTTTTAACTCAAATAAGGTTCCCTTGAATGACCATCTAAATGCACAAGAAACTATTCCCTCACAACACTCCAAAAGATTTTTGAATGCAATGAATTGAGCCATAGATGGAAGAAATAAGTGTAGAGGAAACAAGCTATCCATGGCAGAGAAACTACTACAATAACTAACAAAGGATCCTAAATCTTGAGGTGTTACTACACCCAACAAGGGCATTTCCTCTAAATGTTACAAGGGGACCCTTTGAGTTATAGGTCACCACCCCCACAAGGAAAATGAACAAAGCTGGTTCCTAAGGGCTTCAACACTTGAATAGGGAAATATTGATGTTGAAGCCTATATTGGACAGCCATAGATGAGTAGGAATTTGGGCGTCGTGTTGACATTGACCATGGAAATTGAGTGGCCTCTTGGATTAGAACAACTCAAACTGATAACAAGATGAATGTTAATGGTGACAACCCATGACACCAACAAGAGATTTTGGTGATATGTCAAACTTTTAATGTTGCTTCTGAATCCAAATATATTACATCAAAATCTCCAACTGGATAGCAAGCAAATGGTTCCTTTTTCAAGGTTTTGAAGTGTGCTATCAAAATAATACAATCTTTTCCTTTATAGCAGATATTTTTTCTCTATTAAGTAAAGTATGTCATTTAGATGGTATGAATGCATACTAGAAAGTGGAAATATATAACATTTGACTTTAGCCTGGTCTCAAGCAATGGAGTTGGGTAACTCCCACGTTCAAGCATATGATCAGATTACGAGGAAAGAAAATTCATTAAAAAAATAGCATGATTATTTTTTACCTATGACAAATAATGCCATGACTCCAAGAGAAAGCAGGATTTTATTGCATGTAATGTTGACTATGTATTCAGGCCATTTCTACTACTATCAAGCATGAGTTAGCACTTACTAGCTTGGAAGAATGTGTCTGCATTATTTTTTCCTACAAGGACATCACACTCAACTCAATAAAATTACAAATTTTCTTGAGAACTCTCTACTTTGCAAAATCAATCAAGTGTAAATCCTCCAAAGTGAAGACATTTGTGGAGAATCGAGTGCACTTTTAAGTTATTTGCATCAGAGGATAGCGTAGGGAAAAGGATACTTAGAGCTGAAATTGACGATCTATTCACATCCATCAGTATTAGTAAGAGATGGAATTTATTATTATCAGAAGAAATAGTATGCATGGGACAAAAAAGGATTCAGATTAATGGAAAATAGGGATAGAGACTATTTTTGAGTTGTAAACACGTGAAATCAGAATTATTTATAAAACCATGAGATGTAACCTGTAAAGTAATCCACAAAGAATCTAGACACGGTTCTGTGATTGTTTAGAGAAAAGAATGAAATGTCAATCAAGACAAAATTCAAACTTAAGTGCCTAACTTATACATCTAACAAACTCTACCTTTAAAGTATGATAATGATAATACTATCATACAGCTAGAGATAATAGCATGAACATAATGCATATCTGACAGTAAAAAGATAAAGAAAGAATGCACACAGTTCTATCCATATAACTTACCCCATCAGAAGCAAGCACAACAAATTGGTCCCTCTCCGTGAGCAACCTATATGAAACTTCAGGTATGGCAATCACACCATATTCTTTCAAACAGAAATCTCCAAATGCCCTTGCCATTGCCAAACCTGGGGCATCATCATATGGTAACCATACCCTATGCACTTCAGGTTCATCTTGCAAAGCAAAAACCCGACCCCTACATTGTTTGATTCGTTCTGCTTCCCCTGTCAACGCATGCAATTATAGAATTTTATTTCTCAGTGAGAAAACAAATCTTAGAGACTGCAAAAATAATGCATATACAGAAATAAAAACTCTAATGCGATTCTGCATTCTCACACATGTCACTCATACCAGCAACAGGATTTGGGCATTAAAGACCTACTTGGCAAGTTAGGCTTCAGATCAACAGTCAGTTGAGTAGCAACGATAGAATCATCAGCTGCTTTTGTTCCAAGAACAGCACGGGAATCTCCAATGTTTCCAATAAAAAGGTATTGTCCCTGAGATCAGAAACAAATAACAATGCGCAAAATTTTTAACAGTAAACTGTATGCATGAAACGCCTCCCATATAATTGAAAATCTTCAGCACTAATGAACCACTGTCTTCGCCTTTAAATTTTCACAAAATAAGGAATATTTTTTTCAGATATATTTTAATCTATCTCCAGATTACAGTTCCAAGTGAAATTCACTTTTAACCTTGCATCTAACTGTATTTGTTTGTTGGTCAATACATCAGCTGCCAGAAAATATGATAGCTTGTACTTCGTTGATTTTATACAATTCAAATACTATTCAGAAAATTGACACTCTGTAGAGTTTCACATCATAAAAGAAACTTCTATACCTTATTACAGTTTGAACATAAGAAATTAGTATGTTCCAGTAGCAGAGAAACTCTACATCCATAGCCGGTGGCTTTTAGTTTTAAATGAACTAGTAATGCATTACCTGCTTAATAACAGAAACAGCAGTGCTTCCACTACAAAAGCAGTCTACAGTTGAATTAGACCTCAATTCTTTGTCCATTACTTTATATGCTTTCAGATACGTTTCTTTCCAAGCAGAAAAAAGTGTTGATTCCTTTTCTGAATTGATTTCTCCATCCAAATCATCAGGAGCATTTTTTGCCTTCTTTCTGTTATTGTATCTATCAGAACCATAATTGTCATTTGCTTTGTCCTTGAAAGATTGCCAACAGGAGTGCAGCTTCATCGGCAGTGAATCCCTAACCCTACGAGCAACAAGATGACCATAAGGACCATGGCCATCAAAAATCCCACAGAAGATTGTATCATCTGAAAGAAAATCCTGTGAAGGATGACAAAAGGAAAATCAAAATATCAATATACTATTTTCTGAATTGAAACAAAACAAATAAATGAGAATTTGAGTATCAGACAAGCAGAGAAAATGAAAGGAGAGCTTTCAAATACATAAAAGTTCAGAAAAGCATTATTTAAACTATGAACAGAGGTGTTTAGAGTGCACAGCTGAAGACAGTTGCAGTACCTTGTGTTCCCACAATTACTCATGGCAGGCTCCATTTTTCTTGGAACAATGCATTATTTCCATCAAGGTAGACATAATTTATGGTTGTGAGTATCTGATATGAGTTGATGAATATTGCATGATTGTCTGCAAAAATGATGGGGTTTGATATCATAACTGCCTTTGCCACCATTTCTGATATGGGGCCTAAAAAGTCTTTCCAAGAATACTTCGTATGAGACTTGCTAATTTTCGACACCAATGTAAGTGTCATTCATAAATTCAGATCTAAATTGAAGATGAAAATCATTTTTAATAGAGTTTTTTAACATAAACTAGGATGCCCCTACTATGTTGTAAGAGACTTGCTAATTGAAGACACCAGTCTAAGTATCATTCAGAAATTTAGATTATACTAATTGAAGACACCTACTATACGTGCAGAACGTGCCTCCACAGGGACTGACTGACCTCATGGGCTAATTCACATACCTCACTATGGCGGGGATACTGTACAGGAGGCTAACACTATGAATGCTTTGCCCTAGGTGCTGTTAAATTAGGAAAACTGTAGAAAAACAAAATCATTGCCTTCAAGCATAGAGCAGTGACTTTCGGAAGTCAATTACTGAGGGGTGACCGTGGGTTGAGTGTGTGTAATGCGTATCACTGACTTGAGAGATTTTAGAAAAGCAATCAGCAAATTGGCAGCAGCATTGACTAGGTGAAAAATAAAAATCAGCAAATTGGTAGGTGCATGGAATTTTAGATGTGTACCTCACTTCATCGAAAATCATTATTTCTGCATGGAATTTTAGCTTGTCCGTCACTTCATCAGAAAATTTAATTTTAGCTTCTCTATCACTTCATTGGAAAATTTAATTTTAGCCGTTACGGCATAATTAGAAAATGTAGTAGCTGATCAAAAACCTTGGTGTAACGTAAGACCATTTTCCGAAAAAAATACTTTGACATTTTCGTACTAGTATGTGCTAAAGAACTAGTAAGTGTATGCATCAGGAGACAGCTATAGAAACCATGATTTTGCGACTTGAATTAATTATTAATGCCTCCTTAAGAATTGACTGGGTGATCACTACCTGATTCTGATAGGGGTCCCGGATTATAATGCATGGATTGGATGGTCCCCCACAGGGAGAATAACATCAAGCCTCCTATTGCATTGGAATTTGATATCAGAGTTGTTAGAAATTATGAAACCAAATTTATTTAGAAATTAGACCATTTGTTACTCAGGCAGAAATCTCCTCTGCAATTGATCTCATGACAATTATATTCTGAAGTAAATTCGTGCATTCAACCTTAAGATCGAAGAAGTCATTAAGCATTCATCTACCTTCAGTTCTCTCCCTAAAGATGCTCTAGTGCATAACCTGAAACCCCAAACAATAGGATCCTTAAAAAAGTCTCTCCCTAAAGGTGATCAAGCTCGTAACTATAAATCCCAATGAATACGATAGTGAAGAGAAAGTTCCCTATTGATAATTTGATAGTAAAAGTGCATAACCGATCTTAGAAATTTATTTCTCAGGACCAACATCAACAAAAGAAACACACCAACAATGAGATTAAAAACACAATTCATCATATGTATTTGCCTGCTAAATGCTCCCAACCAATTGGACTTTGTTCAAAAACTAATACACATCCATATAAAGGGCAAACAAGCTAAGTTTGTTACCACAAATTCCAATCTACAGGATAGATAGTAAAGAGAAAGAGCCCTCTTGATAGTCAGAGTGCATAAATGATCTTTTTGGAAATTTATTTGAGGACCAGCATCAACAAATGCAACACGACAACAAGAAGACCAAAAATCCAATTCATGATGTGTATTCATCTGCCAAATGCTCCCAATCAATTGTAATTTCTCCAAAACCTAATTCAAACCTATGTAGTAGGTCATCAAGCTCATAACCAGAAGTTGCAATCACTAGGATACTGCAGATTAAGTACCCCACCGATAGAACGAGTGAATACATGACCTCACTGAAGGTTGATCTTAGGACTGACATCAACAAAAATCACCAACAGTTAGGGCTAAAAACCCAATTCATGTCATGCACTCATCCGCTAGATTCTTCCACTCGTTTGGAATTTTCCAAATATTAATTCACATCCATATGAAAAGCAGGCAATCTCATAACCAGAAATTCCAAATCCCAATCAATAAGATGCTGAAGTGAAAGAGTCTTATTAATTATAACAGTGCATAAATGATCTTTTCGAAATTGATCTTAGGACTAGCATCAACAAAAGCAACACACCAACAACGAGACTAAAAACTCAAATCAAGATAAGCGTTCATCCCCAAATGCTCCTAACGAATTCGACCTTTTCCACAAACTATTTCTTTCCCAAATAATGGCAGATATGTCACAGATAAGCTTATTTGCTGATAGGCATCATTCCCACTGCTTTCAGGAGTCAAAACCAATGGAAAAGGTGTCTGTCGGATGATACCCAAATCACATTTCTCTACGTACCAAACAGTCGAAGTAAACTCCAATATTATTAAAGAGAACATTAGATTGTACATGGCATCCAAAATGCTGGATAGACAGTTCCCTGATACTCGTAGAAGACACATGGATGCAAAAGCAAGCTAAATGTTGTCTATGGGCAAATTTACGACTAGATTCAGGCGGGACACTATATTGCGACTGGATTTGAGCTGCGTTGATGAAACAACCTAAGATGATCCAGTAGTCCTAACATTCTAATCCCCAATTCCTCGCAAAATTTTCCTTCCCAAATTGAAAACGGATGTTGTGAAAAGATTAAAAGAAACTGGAAGAGTAACGCACCTCCCAAACCACCATGGCATCCTGGTTAACGCCCTTCCGCCCTTGCTGAGTGAAAACACATGCAACCTTGCTGGCCCCATTAGAACACATCCTCTTAGAAAAATCACGATCCTCATCATCTGCAGGATAGTAATTCAGAGCCTCCAGATGCCTCTTTCTCCATCTCAGCTTAGGCATGCAGGAAGTGTCTTGCTTCTCGTTAACTCCTCTATTCACTGATGCACAGGATCCCATTCTTAACCTCTTAAAAAAAAACTCCCAAAGCCAAACTCTTCCAATCAAAATGCCCAACTCATAGCACCATCATAATTCAATCCACCTTGCCAAGAAACCACATAAAAATCCACTTCACTCATCAGTTCTCTACTTTCCCAGATCTAAATAAATTAAGGCGGCCCATAATTCATTCAATCACTCCACTCTCTAAAAGCATTCAAACTGAGGGGACATCGACAAAGTTCTTGCCTGTATGGACTGCTGTAGTATACATTTTCTATACAACCGTAGGCTGTAAAATTAACACCTTTCAAATAAAACTGTATTATGCCAAAACAGTTTAATCAGAACTTGATTCATCATATCTTCCATTCTCTCTTTTTTCTTTTCTCTTTTTAACCTTTAAACAGAAAAATCTGCTGCAAGTTATCCATATTCCTTTTCTCTGTTACAATCGTTATACGTGCAATACGAGTCAAAATTTATAACGACCCACATGCTCGACCTCCTAGAAATTCAAATTCAATTGCGGCGGGTCCTACATTGACAGATCTATCTGACGTGGCCATTTCTGTCGCTCTCAGTCTGCTTTGACACCGAACTCTAGGTCCCAGCATTCTCGGCGCAATTGGCTACCATTAGAGTGTATTATATGCTGACACATGTCATTTTTTTTTCAACCATTATTTCTTGGGGGAGCTTTTAATGCCTTACAGAAATTTTCTTCTCCTTTTTGAAATACTTTGACTCTTCTTGTGAGTTATTTAATCGGAGTGGGGATGGTCACCCACTCTGTTCGTGCTTTTGATAAACTGAAAATCAGTTTCTCGTGGGGTGGGACCCATCGCAAAATATAGCATGTGAACTAACTTTACAAATCTGTTCATGGAGAAGACACCATTAAGTTTTAACTTTGTCTTCCAAGTTTCTTTTGGGGTCATCTCTAGAAATGAGTTTTTTCAGTTTTAGATTTTTAAAAAGAGAGGATTTTAATGGTTTAAATTTAAATTGTTTGATGTTAATTAATATTATGAAATTTAATTTTGTTTTTAAAGTTATTTTCTTTTGATTTATTATAGAAAATGAGTTTGGTTTTTCTTTTATTTATGCGTTTCAGAGGGTTAATTTTCCAATCTTGAGACTAAGCATTAATTAGATGGTTGCTCTCCTCACAACTGGGTCAAATTATGGTATGTCAAGAGGAAACATTGAAACTTTTTGTGTTGGATGTCTAATTAGAGTAGCTTCCAAAACTTAAAGAAGGCACAAGTAAAGAGTTTGAGGCCCAAACATTCAACCTTGGACTATAACTTTGTGAATTATATGGAGTATGCAAGGTTGGGATTAAAGGGGATTCAATGGTAATAGTAAATACCATAAGAAATAGAAAATCAACTAATTGGAAAATCAACAATATCCTTGTAAGTGCCTAGCCTATTTTGGATATATTGGAGAACTTTACAGTGAATCACATCTATAGAGAAATAAATGGGGAGGTAGACATCTTGGCCAACTACATCAAGTAGAGATGAAATTGTAATATATAGCTAGCCACAAGATAAACATGTGTGCACCATTAAAAGAAAATTTTGAAAGATAAAAAAATTTAAAAGCAACATGGAGGCATATAGGGTTTGGAGCACAATGTAGAAAGTGTAATTTCCTCATTTTAAGAAAAAATGATTTATAAGCAATTAGCCCAATTTCTAAGTTTTACCACAAGCTTCCTGGTGAGTTGGGGAGAACTCCAAAGTTCTTGGAGTGCTCAAGTTGTGTCTTGTAGAGATGTTGCTGGAAGTGAGCTTAGTTGGACTTGGTGAACCTTGTGATGCTTTCAAAATCAATTTTTGAACTTTTGCGAGCTCTCCAAACTTCTTGAATGAGTAAGCTATTTTAGAAAGTCACCCAATTGCCTTTAATCATCATTGTAAGTCTTTAGTATAATGTTGGTATGGTTCGAATTTGATTTCTATGTTATTGTACAATGCTTTCCACAACATGGGTTAATTATTGAGTTATTAGTTAATTATTCACAAAAAATGTCTAATGTTGAAAAATAATTAAGGGACAACTCAATGTAATAGCTCATTAAAAAGGTGTTAAGTTGTGTTTCAAGTTGGATGTCTAGGCTTAGGGGCCTTTGCTCTTGAAAAATAATACTTATTCTTCAAAAGGTCTTTATGAGGGAAAAAATAAATTATTATATTTTAAAATTTAGTTATTTTCTTCCAAAAAAGTTATAAAGGAGGTTGAGGGCTCATTTGAAGGGTTAGACTTGGAAATGTTATTTGTTTTTGCTATTCAAGAAAACCTGAGTTCTTCCAAAGCTTTTTGAGGATGAAAACCCTTTTGGAGTTGCTAGTTTTTGGGATGAAAACTCTCCTAGCTAGCTAGCGTAGTTTCATACAAATATCACTGTTGTGCTACAAAATGAAGCTTTAGTTTTGGGATTGCAATCATGGAGGATTTGATGTCTTTTGATGATTCTAGTTATTAATATTATTTGTTGAGTGCTTGAAGGGTGATTGGAGTTCTTGTTGTTGCAAGTGTCATACTATTCCTAATCCAAGCATACATCCTTTGCTGGTTGTTTTGAGTGGTATATTCTCTTGAGTTTGGTTCTTAATACATGTTTGGAATCACCTTTCTTCTATCTTGTAGGTCATACAACATTGAAGGGATTTGTTGTTAAATAAGTAGGTTTTACCTTTGTACTTGTTGGGGCGCACCATCATAAGGAGGGCATTGGAAGTTATATGTTTAAGCATCTAGTTTTGGGGCCACTTTTCTCTTTGTGTGGGGTTGGCTAATTTTGGTTTGCAATTTTTAAGTCATTACATGGTGAAAAAATTACATTTTGGTGAATTTCTAAGAAGAATGTGATGTTTATATCTATTGTTTTAGTGTTATGATAGACCTATACAAGTATGATATATCAGTCCTAGATTGTTATAATCTTCTTCTAGTGTGATTTGGTGAAGTTTGGTCATACTTTGAAGAATTATTTTTGCTTATCATTTGGGGTGTGTGTTGGTGAGATCCTTGGGTGTAATCCTTGCTACCTAGACTTGTGTGTTTAGAGAGCAATATCAAACTCGTACTAGAAAAAATATTCATCTTTCATTAAGGTATATTGCTATTGTTTCAACTTGGGTGTGGTTCTTGATCTTGGGTTCTATTTGGGGTGTTATAACGA